>JABTXL010001605.1:1145639-1202283 GCA_025134845.1 Neodon shergylaensis | reverse complement strand
AGAGGGCAGAGAGCACTGCCCAGGGCTGCAGAGGGCAGAGAGCACTGTGCACAGAAAGAGAGTGGCTGAGAGAGCACTGAGAGTGACCGAGGACACAGAGGGAGGCAGACACTGGGGAAGACCAGAGAACACAGCACAGTTGGAGCTTTCAGCCACCATCCACGTGAGATGAGCCTGGGCCTGGCCTGCTGGCTTGCAGGAAGGCTGAAAGAGAGCGGAGAGCCAGAACATTTCCCCAGAGAGATACCATGGTTGACAGTGATACCATTCCTCCCTCAGCTGTGCTGCAGTATCGAATTCCCAATGTTTGGATCTTTAGATCTAATTTTTCCATTTAGTTTGCTTATTTATTTTCTTGGCTAATCTCTTCCTTGGCCAAACTTCCAATTGTCAATCTCTGGAGGTGACCAACTTCAGCAATGCCACCTTTCCTTGGGGCTCCTCAAACAGAGATGGTCTGTCTCTGCCTCTGGCTAGGCATTCAGAAAACTGTACTTTGGGGTTTTCAGGACAGGACGTTATACTGCGGTAGCACTAGCAGGACTCTAGTTGTTTAGCTCAAGTGAAGCCAGTAGCCTGTAGGAAGCCACAGCAGGCCAATCTTCCTGTGGGCCACAGAGTCTGTGAGCCCTGAGAGAGACACCTAAGGGATCCTACTCTCACAAGGGATCCTATTCTCTACCACGTGCTCTTCAGTGAGTCAGTTAACCAGCAGGCTCAACCTTCCCCAAGTTCTACAGGAAGGCCAGTGTCCTTTCCTAGGCCAGTGTCTACAGAGTGCAGGGTCAGCCCAGCCCTTTGTTAGCCTAGCCATGCGAATAAGGCAGAGCCATGCTGGTCACCACGGCTACGCCCACAGAGCATTTAATTTCAAGTGTACCGATAGCCTGGAGTTTGTTTCAGTAGAAACAGGAGACAGGGTTAGGGAGATGGCTCAGTGCTTAGAAACACTGCTCACCCTTCTAAATGGTCCAATACATCCATGCCGTGGCTCACGACTATCTGTAACTGCAGTACTAGGGGGATCTTCTGGCCTCCGTGGACACTGCACAGTGTAGCACACACACGCATATGGAAGCAGACCATCTATACACATGAAAAGGGGAAGGAGGGTTAATACTGCCTCCTCCCTTTGGTTCCTCTCATTGCCCAATCTGGATCCTCTGTTACTCCAAGTTAAAAGTGTCACAACCGTGCAAAGGGGAATAGAGAACATGCTTGGGTGAATTTCCAGGGCCCCACTGCTGCTTCTCCATGAGTGCTGTGCTCGTTCAAGCATCCTCTGAGGATTCGGGGCTTTCATTACTCTTCTGAATCTGAAAACACGTTCAAGGCTGGAGCATCTGGTAGAGACCCCAGACCACAACCATCTGGCCTTCGGAGTTCCCAAATGAAGCCAGCGACTCTGAGAGAGAGAGAAGAGTCTTGTCCTGCCTCAGTTCTCCCATTTTGAATTCAATGCTGTCTTCCCTCCAGCAATCGTTCATAACTGAAGTGAGGATGGCTTCAGAAAGGAATCATTTCTCTGCATGGTGTTCTTGGTGTTCCAAAGGTGACAGTGACGATGGTGTTGCCCCTCACTTTTCTGCCCATTGAGCTTCTTTCTGTCTGGAACAATTCTCCTAAGTGACCTTGGCCACATCTTTGGTATAATAGTCTCGGATCCACTTCCTGACACTTGATAGAATGGGAGGACCGCCTCACACGGAGATCCCCTTAGAAGTGGGATCTCAATGATGAGAATACTTACCATGCAAGCATAATGACCTAAGTCTGGGTCACACCACTCACACAAAAACCTGGGAGTGGTCGCACATATATATGTGAACACACACACTACCGTAATGGCCCAATGGAAGGGAACACAGTAGGGTGATTAAGAATTTAATTGTAACTGGCCTTTTTAGTGCTAGTCAATTCTTTACTAAGCTTTAGTTGAACTTCTACTGTATTCAACTATGCTCTGTGAGCAACTGCCAGGCCTGCTTGGCAGAGTTAAAGGGAAACAGACCCTGAACAATTCAGCCTCTTTTGCTTTTGGATGAACTGGTATGCAACAGCCCTCGTCCAGGTCGCCATAGAACTCGGAGCACGTTTACTAAAGTTCTCCTCTTGTCATATTATAACTGTGAAACGTGTTTCTGCTTTTTCACTAAGCTGTGAGGTCCTTGAGGGTAATCTCATCTGTGTTTGCACACCTTATCCTGGCCAAGTACCTGACATTTAGCAGATGCTTAGCGGATGCTCTCTATGGAGATGGATGGAAGAGGGGAGGGATGTGAGAGGCAAGTCCCTTACATTACAACCATTCAACAGCTGTCACTGAAATGTCCCATTGCGAGTCCGAGAAATGGCAGCCCTGTGGCTATTTGAGAGCCTTATAATAGAAATAAAGGACAATTGAGACGTCAGCTGGCCTGGGCCATGTGCCAAGCATCTCTGGGTTGTGTTTGGGGTGTGCTTTGTCGCTGAGTTCTGGGAAGGAAGGCGCTGTGTATTTAAGTGTTGGCATCTACTTAGACAAACTGGAAAACATTCTGCCACCTTGCTTGACTGGAATGGGAATTCTGCTCCTCCCTTGACAGCCAAAACAATGCACTGTGTTGCAAGATGTTTCAGATCCTTTGGCGTCCCTGGCTGCTCCTTTTACGTCAGTGCAAGGGCACACAGTAGATTGTGTTTCTGTGTTAACAAGGCTACAGAATTCATCTTGGGATGGAACACGGGCACTATGGGGGAGGTGATGAGGAAATGGGGGAACCTATTGTCTCCGTGCCACTCTCTAGCACATCATATTTTATAGAGATGCCTGAAAGAATGATGGAACTCAAAATAGCTACATCTGTTTTATAATAACCTATAGTTTTTAACAAATGACCATCGTCATTTCATTTCTTTGGAAATTCCATAGGAAATTAAGACTTCTTGGGACCTAGTGACCTCACATAACAAGCAGTAGCTTTTGTGTGTTCTGGCTTCTCTCTGGCCATTAGCATCACACAATGTAAAGCTCAGCAATCTTGTACTCATGTTCAGCACCTCAGTAATCCCATTTTCTCCCTCCCTCCCTCTCTCCCTCCCTCCCTTCCTTCTTTCCAATTGTTTTGGTGAACTAAATTAGTTCTTTGACAGTTCACACATGTACATAATACATCCTGCTTACTCCCACTCCCTCCCTTCTATCCCTGTGACTGCCCTTCTGTAGCACAAATCAAAACCCAGAGACAGATATTGTAGTTCAAGCTGCAAGATCAGAAAAGCAAAGCAGCCAAGTCACTAAAGAGCTTTTACCTCTGCAAAATCTTTAGGGTGAAAAGTGAAGAAGTTCTTGTCTCATCCCACCTCATATTCCTCTCTAGTTCTGGGATTAAAGGCATGTACCACCACTGCCCAGCCTCTATGGCTAACTAGTGTAGCTGCTGGCATTAAAGGTGTGCACCACCACTGCCTGACTTGTATGGCTGACCAGCGTGGTTAGTTTTGCTTCTCTGATCTTCAGGGCAAGCTTTATTTGCTAGATCATAAATAAAATATCACCATACCCTTTCTTACAAATTCTTTTCCCACATTCATGCTTTTTCCTTTTGTTTTGTGACCCCTGATTTTATTGAGGACTATCTCCATGGCCACGGGTTTAGAGCTATCCATTGGAGCCTGGTGGACTCACTGGTCACCACTGAAGACAATGACTTAATTGCCAATTAGTTCAGCGGGAAGGGTAGGGTCCTTTCCCAGATGCATGACTGATTGTTGGCAAGCATTTTCTTGTGCAGAACCAGTGCAGGCAACGACAGCTGCTGGGAGAGCATGTTTGCAATGAGTGCATCATACCCCAAAGATAGCATCCTGCATCCCTTCTCCCTACCTTCCGACTCTAACATTCTTTCCACCCCCTCTCCATCAATGTTCTCTGAGCCCAAGATGGGTGGTATGGGTGTTTTGTTTAGGCATGAGTACTCAAGCATCACTTATACTTGCCACAATGATTGGTACTTTCACAGAAACCAAATACAATAGAATCTCTTTTGTCTTTATTTTGCCTTATTACACCTGGATGGTGATGTTTATCAAGATGGCCTTTGAGCCCTTTCTCTTTGGCTTCTGTACACTCCTGTATCAATCTCACCCCTATGGTGACTTTAATCATTCACTCAACAGCCACTTCAAATTTTTGTAGGCAACTGAGATCTGGCTACTGAAGTCATTATAGGTAGAGTGATGGACAAGAGACAGACGATAGATAACTGGTTGATAGACAGATGAGAGAGACAGATGAAAGATGATTAATGGGTGGGTAGATGATATAAAGATAAATGGTCAATAGATATAGAGATGTGATAGAGATAGATGGTAGATACGTAGATAAATACATAACAGATAATTGATAGGCAGATGATGCAGAGATGAATGATAAAAAAGTAAATAGATGACTGATGGGTATATGCATCGATAGAGATGATACAGTAGATGATACGTAAGCAAATAAACTATAGAGATACATATACCCAAGAATAAAAACAGTCACACATACATGCTCTCTTTCACGTTCCAGAGCTGCCAGCCTCACACGCTGAACTCTCCTAACATCTCCGTGTCAAAGCTGGCCACTCAGCAGCACATAGAGTTTCTTCACTAGTCCGTATTCTCACTAGCTTTTGACAAATCAATATCTGGTCATTTTCTTCACATGTATCTGACCTGTTTCAACAGCATCTCTGTTTCTAGGTATTGAACCATTATTCCACAGCCATTGTAACAGGATCCCATACCACTTACAGTTTATAAATAATCAGGCTCAAATCCATTGATTCTCAATGTATTTGGTTTGAAACCAGCTGTATCCCGAAATCCAATTTGTTTGACTTTGTTTTTAATTAGTTTTTCAGTTGATTGCCTCTGGTTCGTAAATAGGCTTGCATCCACCATAATGACAGTTCTCTCACTATTTATACCCATCTCTCCCTTCGCTGTTCTCAGTTACATGGGCTAGCACGCCGAGAAAAACATCATGATGGGAACAAATGCTTTTTTCTCTGGTTCTTGACTTTAATGAGAGTAGGCCACTTCTATTTTTCAGTATTATTTTTAAAATTCTTCCATCATTATGTTAAAATGTGTGTACTTTATCTTATTAAGGACACATCACTCTATTTCTGTCTTGAATAGTAGATGATGCTAAATTTTTATCAAATGGTTTTTAATCATCCCAAAGAAATTATTTACAAATTACTTCTCCTTTGATCTGGTCATATAAAAAATGGTATTAATAAAGTCCCTAACATTGAATTATTTTGCAGCAATATTTTCCCACAGGGTTTATTTAGTTTTAAAACTTAAAATCTCATTTAGCTCAGACCACATTCCAAATTATGGTGTTTCCTTCATGACTTCCTGCTATATTCCATCACTTAAGCCTCCCTTTAATATCTTTGACATCTTTAAAATTTACATTTGTTTATTTTTTGTGCATAAGGTACTGCATTTTACAACACTCATGTAGATGTCAGAGAACATCTTACAGGGCTTAGTTCTCTCCTTCTAACATGTGGGTCCTAGGGCTCAAATTTAGGTTATCAGGCTCGGTGGCAAGCACCGATTACCTGGTGAGGCAGCTCTCCAAGCCTCTTTCGTATTTGACATAATACACTCATCTCTGTCTTTTGCTTGTGTTTTTTAGGGGAACTGTGTCAAACTAAACTTTTGGATCATTGGTATGGTTTTCTATACTAACTAATCTGTATGTTTCCTTTACTAATCTGTATGTTTTCTATACTAACTAATCTGTGTGCTTTCTATACTTACTAATCTGTGTGTTTTCTATACTAACAATCTATATGTTTTCTATAACTAATCTGTATATTTTCTATACTAACTAATCTATATGTTTCCTATACTAACTAATCTGTTAGTCACTGTTGCTGCTTGCAAATAAAAATTTTGAAACTCAAATGAACAAATTCATGAGACAAATTTACATGGAATTTTTAAATGTCCTTTTGCTTTGGGAGCGTGTGTGTTATACAAAGACGGAGCCTTCTACTTGCACAGCCCTTTCTCCCTTTTCATCAGCCCATGCATTTAACTTGCCAGTCTACAGCTCTGGGGGCTCACTTCCAGCCCTGCCTCCTCTGTGAGGCTTGGACATGTACCAAGAGAAACCTCTTTGGGAGCGATGGCCCTCACTGTCGCTTTCTCTGTGATGAATTGTGACTGCCATGGCTGTAGAAATCAGAAAGGAACTTTGAAAATGCAGAGGTAATAGATGTACAGGTGGGAAGATTCCAGTTTGTTATGTGGGAGCTGGGAGTCCAGACATTTACAGTACAGCTGGAGGATTCTAGGGCTCAGCCAGATTTTAGCTAACACCACAACCTCCCTGTTTACCGTGTCCTCCACTCTGGTGAGCCTATGCTCTCTCCAGATAACCTTCCTCCCCACTGATGACCTGCTCTTCCCACCCCCACCAGTGATGCTAGCATGCCCTTCCCCTCTGGGAAGTACATTCATGGATTCCTGTAAGAGAAAACCCAATTGTCCTCTGCGTTATGTCCCCAGCACCTTACACTGTCCCTGGCACTCAATAGTATGTTCCATAACCAAATTAACAACTGAACGGTCTCTTCAAAGGGTACAAGCATTTCTGTTCTTTGTAGTGTTAATGCTTTTGCTCATTCCCATCGGGCTTTCAGATACTTAACTGAGGAGCGTGTAAGGTAGGCCTCGACCATTGTTCAAACTTTGGCAGCAATCACCAGACTTGTTTGCCCAGCCCTGCGAACCTTCTGTCTCTCCTCCCTGTCTTCCTGAGCAAAGAACTTAGGGGATCAGAGGGCTATTGTGTAACGACTTTCCCCTAAGACTTAGATATTTGGCAGCTTCAAGCTTGGCATGAGGATTGGCACAAAGACCGGGAGAGCTGAGTGTTCAGGAGGCCAGAGATAACACCTTAAATGGACTCAATGGGGAAGCAGCAGAACCTGAAGCAGAGGCTAGAGGCATGGAGACTACACTTCATCTCTTCTTCTCAGACCTCTACTGATGGTCATGTCAATCAAATCATGGCAGCTCTGGTCTCCTGAAGCTGATGTCACAATTTGCTTATAAGGAGCCCATGAAAATGATTTGTGGTGATTGTTTCTTCTGGCTTTCTGTCAGGTTTCAGGCTGTGGCCTGGAGACTGCAGCAGAATAGTCAGGAGCAGTTTGAGGTCTGGCTTAGACTCCTATGGTAGGATGGACAGATAAGGGGTATGCAGCCATCCAAAAGCTCGAGCAGATGGCCACACGCAGTGTCATAGACCCTCGGGGACAACCTACCACTAGTATTCTACTCAGTGGACCTAGTATTAAAGTGGCTGATGACATTGTTACACCCATAGATCAGGGCATCTCTCAACCCTCATCAGAAAAGCTTCTATTTGCAGTAGATGGGGATTGACACAGACACCTCATCAAGGTGCAGAGAATAAGAGACTGGGGGATGCTCTGCTCTAAGAGGGACATCTGTATCACACCCCACCCTCCCGTGACTCAGGGATCATTGGGAAGAGAGGGCACAGAGTGTAAGAGTCAGGAGTAGTGGATAACTACAAGGAGACAATGTCATCTGGACACAGAAGAGCAGCTGCACGCATGACCTCACAGTGGTTGCGACAACAGGCACTTGACCTGGGATAGCTCAATCCAGACCAAATCCCAGCACAGAAGAGTTGAGCGTGAAGTTGTACCCTTAGCTGAGGCAGAGCTGTATATTGGTAATCACTAGCTGTTGGAAGAGACAGTCAGCTTTGTCTAAGAGTGTAGGCCCTTTTAAATTGGGGAAGTAGAAAAGGGGAGATGGATATGGAAGGAGTTAAGGTAGGGATGAGTATGATAAAAAATACATCTTACAAAATTCTTAAAGAACTAATAAATTCATGATTCAAATTGAATTTTAGGATATATCATATGAGATACCTTCTCAGACACCCAACTGTCCTCAAGAGGTTGCTGTAATGCATATGGCCTCATACTTTTCTAGCAGATATAAGTGCATTTTGGGCAAAGGGCCATGTCTCACCCATCTATGCAACCCTGGTGCCCAGTGATGGCTTTATTGAAAACCAAGTCATATTTGCAAATTGAATGGTGTGTGGACAGGGGCATAGCCTGGCATTGCTTTAGCTACATCATCCAGGGAAATTCTCAGCTCTATGTTTGTGCGCCTCTTCTATGTGTGATGAGCAGAAGTCAGTGATTCCCGAATGTGGCCAGAATCCGTGAGAGTCTGGGAGAGGTTTGAAAGAACTGATTTCGATGTATAATAGGAGTGAACACTCACTGATACAGCACAGATTAGATGCCGCCACAGTTGTTCTGCTCAAGGAGAAAGAGCACCAAGAGCAGGCTGCCTGCTCTGCTCCACCATCCAAGCCAGTGCCAGAGCAAGAGAGCGAGTGACTACCCGCCTCTTTCCTTAAAGAGATCATATCCACAAACAAAAAGCCACACCCTAGGGCTCGTACCCCAAACCTACTGACGGAATGAATTCCCACAACTCTTGAAAATCATTCTTTTGGTCCATCCCTCTGCCTCTGTGCTTCAGTGTTGCCGTGTGGTCCCAGAACTTCAGCTCCTCTGCTGGTCCTCAGGGCTCCCGGACTTCCCAGTGCTCCTCTCATATGGTGATTTTGAGGTTTCTGCTCTCAGAGAAAGTCCTAACTGTCACAGAATACCTTTGTTAGAAAGGGTTCCCTGTTGCAAGTTCTGTGTAGTGCAGTAGGAAAGCCACCCTTTCCTAATGATTGTGTTGTGTGATAAGATGGCTGTGCTTTAGTGAATATACAGCCATGTGTTTGTAAAGAAGGGAGCTGCAAGTCTCCAATCCTAAAGAAAATATAGTGTCCTAGTTTCACTTTCTTGCTGTGATAAAATACTCTCATCAGAATCATCTTAGAGGAGGCGGCGGTTTGTTTGGCTTACAATTTCCAGTTACAGTCCATCAATGAGGAAAGTTGGGACAGAAACTCAATCAGAAATGACCAAGTTCATGCTTAGCTAGATTTCTTATACAGCCTTGACTACCTGTCCAGAGAATGATAGTGTTCATGGTGAGCTGGGCCCTTCTGCATTATTTAGTAACCAAAACAAGTCCCCACAGACCAATCTGATTTAGACAGTCCTTCAGTTGAGATTCCTTTCCCAGGTGGCACTTGGCTACTTCAAGATAACAGAGCAAACTAATACAAATGAGTTGATGTTTTGAGATGATCCCAGAGTGAGATGAGAGGAGGCAAGAGTCAACCAGACGGTGAGACCTCAGAGAGCTCCAAATTCTCAGTATTTACTAGACTTATTAAGGCTTATGGGCATCAGTGTAAGAATGGGTTATGCATCTCTGCTAAGGATGGAGAAAATCAGACAATCCTTGCACTGGGTGATTATTCACAATGGAAGCCACAAAAGAAAGACCTGAAGCTCACTAGTTCACCTAGTCTGCCTGGCCAGGAAGCCTAGGGGTCCTCCTGTCTCCAACCCTCCTCAGTATTAGGTTTACAAAAGACAGCCCTCACTTGTCCTGGCTCATGCTTCTGACTTGACCAAGATATAAAAGGAAAGATTCCCACCAAATTAATCTGAACTAAGTTAGTGTCACAAAGCACCTTTCTCAGAAAGAGACTCTTGATGAAGAGGAGAAGGTTTTGTTTTCCATTCTCTGAACTTAGTGTTCCGGACCCTATGAGGAATGTAAGATTGACATGCAACCTTATCCTTGCCCTAAGGTGCTTACAGCCTCACTGTGTGGATGGTTCCTGGCCAGGGTGACTAACACTACATTTTAGTTTCAGTTGAGATGAGTTGAAGCGATAGAGATTAAAAAAAATGTGGAAGAGAGCTTTTTGACAGACCACACAGAGTCAGTGTGTGTGTGTGTGAGAGAGAGAGAGAGACAGAGAGAGACAGAGATAGACAGAGAGAGAGTTGGTATATGTGTGTGCATGTGTGTATCAGAGTTGACAGAGAAAGATAGAGAGAGAAAGAGAGAGAGAGAGAGGTGGTACATGTCTGTGTCTCTGTGTGTGTGTGACACACATGGGCATTCAAACATATATATATATGGAGGCTGTGATGGTTTGACTAGGTATGACCTTCAATAGACTCATATGTCTGAATGTTTAGTCCATAGGGAGTGGCACTATTAAGAGGTGTGGCCTTGTTGGAGTAGGTGTGGCCTTGTTGGAGAAAGTGTATCACTATGGTGGCAGGCTTTGAGGTCTCATATGCTCAAGCTATGCCCAGCGTGGGTAGAGCTCTCAGCTACCTTTCCAGCACCATGCCTGCCTGTACACTGCCTTGCTTTCTGCCATGATGGAAATAGACTAAAACTCTGATCCTGTAAGCCATCCTCAATTAAATGTTTTTTTTTAAGAGTTGCCATGGTCATGGTTTCTCTTTATAGCAATAGAAACCCTGACTAAGACAGAGGCCAAAGGCTAACCTCAGATATTATCCTGAGGTCCAATTCATGTTTGTTTGGTTGATTTTTGTTTCGTTTTTGCTTGTTTGTTTGTTTACTTTTCTCGAGACAGCATCATCCATTTGACCAAGAGCTCACAAATATGCTTATGTTGGCTGACCAGGAACCTTTTCTCCAGCCCGCTCAGAATAGGATTACAAGCATGCACCACTAGATCTTCTACGTGGATTAGAGCGATTAAACCCAGGTAATCCTGCTTGCTTGGCAAGCACGTTAGCAACAGAGCCATCTCTCCAACACCTGAGTTAATTCTAAAAAGAAAGTGACAAGATTTAGTCTGGAAGAATCTAGGATACAGCCAGCATTTTCAAAATCTGTCAGCACACACTGGCAGGAAATACCCAAGACAAAAATAACTCTGACCACTGCTCACTTTAAACCCATAATCACAGAAAACCCAACCATGAACTCTGCAAGCACAATTGGACTTCCTTATTTCCTACAATAACTTTACAAATAATTTCTCCAGGTAGGCCTGGATGTTTATTTCCCTTTGCTCTTTTTTTTTCCTAAGCAGAGAGGCAGAGAAGATGCTCTTCCCCCTCGACCTGCCTTCATCTCTATTTGTGTTTGTTTTTGTTGATACAAGAACACAGTTCCCACCTCAAAGGGAATACAAGATGGTTCCTTCCAGAGCCAAATGTGAGTGAACAAGGTCTGAGAACATACACTGAGGTTACCCTGAATTCCGTGCTTCAGTGTGGAAACAGTTTTATGAAGGTTATGAAGGAATAAAGAAACCCACAAATCAATATGCTTTTCAAATACACGGGTAGAAACATTAAGTAGGCGTTTAGAGCAAAGCAGAGAAAATCTCAGCTATGGACCTTGGGTGGTATCTGATGACACTTTTAGTCCCCAATTGATGGAAACCTGGGTTTTTGTTAAGTCAACACATTCTAAAATGTATTATCGGCTAGTACGTAGGGCCTGGCTTTATCTGTTAGTGACAGACTGTTAGGTCTGACCAGAGTGGGGAAAGAAAGAGCCAGCTGTTTAGTAGGACAAAGCTAGCCCAGGATGAGTTATAATGGGCTCTGGGCCTCTATCATTCCACTTCACTTCTCCACGTCACTGAAGGTCTGACCTATCATCAGCCTTTGCAGACACAGCTTCTCCCAGGAATTTTCATTTATGTTTTCTGAATTAACTTGGATAAAGGAGGAAGACAGGAACTCACCATCCACCCAGTCCCCTGCTTCTAAATGCAGTGCCTACACACAATACTAAGGATAGTAGGTTACTTTGGGAAATTCATAGTAGATAATGGGTGAATCTGAGTGCTTCTGCTTGCACTGTGGCCAAGACTACAGAGGTGGGGCTGGGGAGACAGCTGATGGGTAAAGCACTTGCTTGGAAACTGTGAGGGTCTGAATGCTAATCCTCAGAACCATGAAAGCCAGATACAGGAGCACACATATGAAATATAGTGTTCCTGTATTGAGATGAAAGGCAGACACGGAAGAATCCTCAAAGTTTTCAGAACAACAAACAGGAGACCCCGTCCACAAGCTAAGTGGAAAATAAAGATCAATACCAGAGGTCAACTGCTGACCTCCACACATGCACCTGAGCTTACACACATGAACATGCACACACACACATTCAACATACACACATATACAACATACACATGCATCATATATATACCTCATACACATATGCACATATCATAAAAACATTATAATGTATATATAATATGTACCATGCACAATATACACAAATACATAACACACAGATACCATACACACAATTACATTCATATCATACACACCCCACACATACACACACACATACATATACACACACATGAACACACATACACAAACACACAAGTGTCAGAGGTCATGCTAGATTACTCAGGAACGAATGTCAATTTCCATCTCAACAGAACATGTTAATTTAGAAGGACAGAAGCAGATTTGAAAATTGCAGATCTTCTTTCCCGGTAATACCCAAGTGTGTGTCTGGAAGGAATGCACTTTATCTGCTGATGGGTTGGCCAGGACTGTTGCATTAAGTGTTGTCACATCTTTCTGGTCCCTTCCTCTCCATCCCACTGTGCTTTTTCCCTCATAAGTCAGACGCTAGCATTTTCACTGTGCCTTACATAAACTTTCAATGCAGGCTTCTGTCTTTCCCCCAGTGGTTTCGCAAATCCCTTATCTTTCGCTCAACAGGAAGGAGATGACTTTTGTTACACGAATATTGAACAGCGATGATTTGCTTGTTTATACGTGAGGAAAAGAAAGCTCCGAACGATTTTGTTTTCTGTACAACCGTTCCTGACTCTCCACGGAGGGAACCAGGGTGGCCTATGGGCATTAGGAACATGCTATCATGACCCTATGGGGAGGAAAGGACAGACAAGGCTTCTGGGGGTTCAGGACACAGCTGTGGCCCTTCTCCTTTGCTGCTCTTATTTACGTAGAAACATTATAAGTTCTAATGGAGACAGCCTGGCTGACAGCCCCACCTGCTCCTTGACTCCAGCCCAGCATACCGTTTCTTCAGATATTTCTTCTGCCCCAAAGTCTTCCTAGCAGGGTGACCTGGGGGAAAGGACACTGCTCTGTGTTCCCTGTTTTGTAGGTACAAAATATGAATGTCATGCTTGGGTGATAGATTCATTAAAAATAAAAGCTATTTATTTATATGGTGGGGAGTTCAAACAACCTTATCAGTCAACCATATTATACTGAATGCTTGGAGAGTGTTGAATCTATTATTTCCTTTAGAACTAAACTTCTCAAATGTTCTCTACTTATGAACCCCTTTTTGCCTGAAAAATTTATAAATGACTCCAGGTACATAGATAAAAATTGGTATATAAATCATTTAGTTACTGATAATAAACCATAAAGGGATTTAAAAATAATCATTTAATACATGTGTAATTTTAACATTTATTAGAGTTGAAAGCAAATTTGTATGCTAACGAGATGGATGGGATTGTTTATTTTTACATAAATAATTTAATCTTGGCTGAATAGTTGATAGTGCATGACATAAGGCATCTTCAATATTTTTCAGAGTAGGTTGACATTTTTTAATGATTTATTTTAATTTATGTGTCTGTGAGGGGGCCTGTGGATTTCCTTAGGCCTGAAGTTACAAGAGATGGTGAGTTTTCCTGTGTGGGTGTTGAGAACAAAACCCTGGCTTCTGCAAGAGCTGTAAGAGCTCTTAGTCACTGAGCCTGTTCTCCTATCTTATAATCACGAGTGCCAAGAACACTGGTTCACATAAACATACAGAGAAAAAAAATGACAGACATACATTAAGGACAATTTCCAAAATTGTTGCAAATTCTATACTAATCCCAAGCTAAAACTCATTTAATGACTTTTTCTGAGACTTAAATCAGCAACTCAAACAATAATACTAAAAATCAAATATTCGAACACAGTGTAATCCAGACATTTGTCACTTATGTGCTGAGAAATGACAGAAAAGTGAAAGCTTTATTTTGGACTTGGGGAGATGGATCAGTGAGTAAGAACATTTGTACAATCATTAAGACCCTAGTTCAAATCCTAGGCTCCCATATAAAAGCCATGACAGAGTATACCTGTAATCCCAGCACCGGAGGGGCAGAGATGGGAGAGTTGCTGAGGTCTGCTGGGGAGCCAGCAACACTGAAATAATGGCAAGCTCTGCGTTTAGGCAGCAGCCCTATTTCAAGGAATTAAGTGGAAAACTTATAAAGGAGAACACTCAGCATCCATGTATGCATGCATGTATCACACACATGCATATATCACACACAGGCACACAGAGTATTCATTTTTCACAAGTAAAGCATGTTTCTAAAAGATAAATTTTTGAATGGTAAAATACTGCAATTTTTAACATGTAGCAGTCTCGAATCTGAGCCAAAGTGTTTGTTGCAAGCAGTGTCTGCATGGCATGATGCATGCACTGTGCAAAGAGCACACACTGTGTGCTCAGAGGCAAGGCTGCAGTGGATTGTGCAACACATCAGCAAGAGCTGCCGGAAACACCTCAGACTTCCATGCATTTGCTTCTGGATTAATTGGAAGACACTGTGCATTCAGAAACCTATTACTGCTACCTAATTCTTGAGATCTACATTCAGCGTAAGAAAATGGGCTTTGAAAGACTAAATTTAGGCTGGAGAGATGGCTCAGTGGTTAGAAGCACTTATTGTACATGCAGCAAACCCAGGTTCAATTCCCAGCACGCACACAGTGTCTCACAACCATCTATAATGCCAGTTCCGGGGGACTTATGTGCACATAAAACAGAAGACTAAATCCCTACTTAGACCAAGTCCCCACTTAGTGCGGGGACCAACAAGCTATGGCCATTGAGCAGGATTTGTCTGGACATCTGATCTATTGGTATCTATAGTAGACGCTTTTCTGAGGATATGGTAAAACACCATGACCAAAACAGCTTAAGGGAAAAGGGCTTTCCTTTAGCTATTCCAGAGGAACAGACTCCGTATGGCAGGGAAGGCATGCACAGTGGAAGAAGCGGTAAGCCGGTGGACCACATTTCATTCACACACAAGAAGCCGAAAGAGAGAACAAGGAGTGGGGCCAGACTGTCAAACCCCAAAGCCTGATCCCAGGGCTGTGATTTTTCCAGCAAGACTCTACCTCCTAAAACTTCCATAATGTTCTCAAACACGGTCACTAACCAGTGACCAAATGTTTGAATGAATACATGAGCATCTTCTTTCTTCACCAACCACCAAAGTACACACATCTTTTTCACATGGCCTTTGTTCTATAAGAGTTTCTTCAATGGTGCAGCCACTGGTATCATGCTCACAAAAACAATGAATCTTACTGGGTCATCAAGCAAAAAGAAGCAGAAGCAGATGCAAAGCTAGCTGGGAAGAAAGAGGGCTCAGTGGGCATAGAAGAGGGAACAGAGTAAGTGGTGACGATGGTGGAAATATGTTATATCTAAGTGTGTGCATGAAAATGTCGTGATGAAATCATGTATAATAAAATGTTTAGATTTATTTTGTGTATATGAGTGTTTTGCCTGCATGTATGTATGTATGCATACTATGTGCATGCCTAGTGCCTACAGAGGCCAGTAGGGGAGCATTGGACTGCTTGAAACAGGTTACTATGAGATATCATATGGGTGCTGAGAGCCAAACCCAGGTCTTTCACAAGAGCAACAAGTACTTATAACTCCCAGCCATCTCTCCATTCCATCTTATGTATAATTAATATATACAAGCTAAAAAGGCAAAAGAATGTTTCTCTTTAGGAATAAAAGACAAGGCTCCCAGAATCAAAAGCCTTTATACTGTTTGGCTCTGATATTTACTGCCAGAAACTGACACTCTGATAGCAGAGCCCTAACAAGCCAGATTGGGCATCGAACGATAGGATATCATAAAGAGCCTCATACTCTCTGCTTCCTCCCATTCATCCCAGAGTTGATGCCTGAAAGGAAAGCTCCAAACTATCATTTTGTGACAAAAAGAGATCTTATTCATGACCTGCCTTAGCCTGGGAGCATGTCACAAATTCAGACTTCTAGACATCACCCCAGAAATTCTGATTTGATAGCTCTCAGGAGAAGCAAGAGTATCTGCCTTGATTGGCAAAGTCACTTCTGTAACTTTGACCAGTCTAGAGGTGGAGATCCAGCTTCTCCAGACATTACAGGGAAACAAAGCCCCCAGGACTTCCAAAGCCAGATCCTGTGTCAGGGGCAGCCAGTCCCAGCAGCCTGGGCAGGCACACACCTGGCCTCGGCTCAGATCTTCCACCAGAGCAAAGAGCCTTGGTGGACGAACCATTGGTCTCAGAGACCTTCTGCAGTCCTGTCCTTCCCGAAACCTTGAACTTCTGAAAACTAAGAACCTGGGATCCTACCTGATTTAAAACTGGGTACCATTTTACATGCCACTAGCTTTGTGATTACACATGTCCCAAAGAGTGTGAAGTTGGGAGACAAAGAATCTGAAAGATCTCAGCCATCAGCAGGAGAGCCTCTGTCCTGCACTGCAGTTCTGAACTGTACACAACACCCTTCATTTATACCCTGCCTGGGGCTACAACACTGCTCCCCAACTGGAGCCAAACCACCTGCAGAGCCACGCAGCTCAGCAGCCAAGCAGCCATGCATGAGGCTGAATTCCCTAACCTGTGCAGCATGGGACACATTGCCATCAACCTCTTCAGCTTGCTGAGGGATTAAATGGATTCACACAGTGAACGTGCTCATCTTGCCAGACACACCATGCTTGCTTATCTTCAGACTCCACGTCGCTTGACTGTTTGAAGCTCTTGTGTTGTCTTAAATGAAAACAGGCCCTGGGTGACACTGGGGAAGCCCACTGCCTTTTTACTTGGTTCCCTGCAAGGTCTTAGACCCAAGTGCCCATCCCTGACAGTCTAGGAAGGTGGGGGAACTGGATGATTACGAGAAGGCCAAAGGAGCTCACACTCAAATTCTCACATGCCACACAACTCTGGGATCCAATTTTCTGTATGTAGATGGGTCTTAAATGACTGATTGTCTTTTGAACCAAGAAAGAGGAAGGTAACTGAAGAGGATGCCCTATGTGACCTTCTACATAAATGGCTTAGATCCTGTTTCTATTTTAGAAATACTATTTTAAATAACCTGGAGGAATTGATTAAAATTTAGTAAGAGGCTGCTCTTCCTCTTACTAAATTTGCTCTTTCTATCAAATTCTGCGAAGGCTGGAGTGTTCTGTTTGAAAGGCTAAGGATGTCAAGGACATGCAAATGCTGGAACTTCCTGAAACCAGCATACAGAGAGACACCAAAGTCTGCTGCACATGAGGGTGGTGTTCTGGTTAGCCTTCTATTACTAAAACACCGCCATAGAAAGCAGCTTGGAGTGTGTATATGAGGGCAAAGTGCTTCATCTTGCAGTTTATACTTAGTCATGAAGTCAGAACAAGACCTGAAAGCATGAGCCCGGAGACAGGTGCTGAATCAGAGTCCGTGGAAGAACACTGACTATCCCCATGGCCTGCTCATCCTGCTTCCCTAGACAATCCAGCATCACTTGCCTAGGAACGGCACTCTCCATAGTGGGCTGGGCCCTCCCACATCCATCAGTAACTTAAAAACATACCCTACAGGCCAGTCTAGTGGAAACATTTTTTCAGTTGAGGTTTCTGCTTCCCAGGTGACTTCAGCTTGCATCAAGTGACAAAAGACCACCCAGCACAGTGGGTGCAAGGGGCCTGCTGTCTGCCCTAAGGTGTCCCCTTCGGAGAGCAGCCATCTTACCTGTTCACGTGGGGAGTGGCGTAACCGTCACTTTACTGGATTTTATTACAAGAGCTCTGCATCCTCTCAGCCCAGCCATGTTCCAAATGACAATATCTCCTAGCAGAACCGTATCCCTTCCTCCGTCCCACCTCCTCGCCATCTCGGTGGACACTTTTCCCGGCTCTAGCCTGAGATCATCACTCTCCCAGGCTGTTACAGAGACAGCAAGAAATGAGCCCATCAATCCCACTCAGCATAATGCCCCTCGAGTGAACAGCTAGTGATCTGGTTTGCAGCATGCAGAAGGCCGCATGCTGGCTGTGTGATAACTGTCACTGAGCTTCCACCCTGCCACCGTCTCTAGCATATCTCCACTTGGACAATAAGCCAATGCCATCATTATTTTTTTATTTGTCACAGCTTGTTGTTGATGCTGAATTCATCATCAGGATTCAGAGCAACAGAGTCACTGGGGCCTGATTGCTGTTGTCTTAACTACACAAGTTTATCCTGTCACCTAAAATAACCTCATACACATGTAAGGCAATGTCCTACGAATGACCTGGAAGTCAGTGGACATAGACACATCAATGTGATGTCCCGTGAAGCCACTGGACACACATACTTCTTTTCACTCTTTGTTTCCCTACGTGGGACTTCTGTTCTCTTGGTTTCATCATTACATACATATTCCAGGCATTAAGACAGAGGACAGAGATAAGAGGAAAGGGACTTCTGAAGTTCTTGGATAACTTTCCATTTATATCTTGTTGGTTACAACTTACCTGGATTAAATCAGGGCTTTATCACTGAGCAAAGAGGGGACATGAAGGTTGCAGCAGGTTACCAGATACCTGTGCTCTAAGGATTAAACAGTGTATCTCAGAGCACGGTGAGTTGGGTGTCTATATAAAACAGCCTCTAGACAAGCAGTGATTCCATATAACAGTTATAGATAGTCACAGACCACTGGGTACCAAAAAAGTGAACAGTTGAATATCATACCAGACAGCAGAGGCAGGCTCACAAAAGTAAAACTCGGGTCATTAATATTTCAGAGGGCTTTGCTAGGTGACTTTATCTCTTCCTAGCCTGTACCCCATTTCTTCCTCCATGCCATTCCCACACTTCCATTCATAGGGACCCCTTAAAAGATGAAGGAAGTGCTGGGGTAATGACCTACCCAGGAAAGTGTCTTTCCTGCAAGGTTGGGGACCTGAATTTAACCCCTGACTCTGTATTACAAAAGGCATCAGGACTGGGGACATGGCTCAGTGAGTGAGGTACCTGCCACATAAGCATAAAGACCTGGTTAGGATCCCCAGAGTCCAAGATAAGAACCAGGCATTACAGTATGTGCTGCAGGGAGGGAGAGAGAGGTGACACCCTGGGCCTTGCTGGTCAGTCGGCCTAGAGTTCCAGGCCAGGGAGACACAACACAAGATGGATGATGTCTCGGAAAGAACAGTGAAGGTTGACCTCTGGCTTACACACACGTACACACATACACACACACACACACATACACACAAGATGGAGAGAAGCAATGTGGCGGGGCTCAAGAATAGAGAAAGTTTCCGTGTGTTGTTTAATATTGTAAAAACCCTGCTATCTTTTGCCTTTGTCCTATTAAAGAAGCCATAGAGACTCTATTGAATCAAACAACCCCCTTCATTTTCTGTGGGGCACCCTAGTTAGTCACATATCCACCCTGAGATTACAAGAGCTGCTTGGAACAAGAGCCAGTCCAACCCTTTTAAGACGGTAGTGTCTTAAGTGATCCGTGGCCATCCCTGTCATTTGTCCCTGTCACCCAGGGAACTCACAACTGCTCTGAGCAAACAGTTTGAAGAGGAAAAAGAAAAAGAAAGAAAAAAAACTTAGAGAGGAGAGGCCGCTCAGCCAGCTGGGCAGCCATGAAACAGATACCAAGTCGCCAAAGCTGTTCAAATAAATGTCTTTAATCTGTTTGTGACACCTGTCACCACGGCACAAAAAAAAATGGGCCCTTGGGAGGTCAGAGCTCTTCAAAACACAATGGGAGGAAAGTCTTTTCACAAACCCTTTGGAGAACATTTTGAAGCTGGCAGAGATTATTCGTCTCTTTTCTGCATGCACTTACTATCACACATAAAGTTCTGTTCTGTGGAGTTGTTGGCCTTCCAAGTGTTCTTTGTGGTAGCAGAAATTGGTGCTAACAAGTTCAAGATCATTGCTAAAAATTGCTTCCCGGGTTGTCTAAACTGGGCAGAGACAGAGGACCCCACACCTATGCTATGAGCAGGCATGACTGGGCCTGTCTTTGACCACTTATCTGTCTGCACCGGACCCTGGCAGAGGCAGGGCTGGACTGCATCCACGACAGAGAGACTCAGGATGGTGAGGTCACATCAGGACTTGACTCTTCCCATAACTCGGGAAATACGGGAGACGGCTAGGAGTATCAACCCACAAAGGTGTTGCCCGGGCTTTGTCAGCTCTTCCCTTCTCTTCTTCTCTCCCTGGGAATAGCCACTTGGCAGTTGGTCACCTATATGTGAAGTGTTATGCAAAATAGCTTCTGAGCCAGGAGAAATAGCTCATGGGGGTAAAACACTTGCTTTGCAAGCACAAGACCTAAGTTTGATCTCCAGAACCCACCTTTTATAATCTGGATGATGGGACACACTTGTTTTTTTTTTAAATTGATTTTATTGAGCTCTACATTTTTCTCTGCTTCCCTCCCTGTCTCCTCTCCCCTTCAACCCTCTCCCAAGGTCCCCATACTCCCAATTTATTCAGGAGATCTTCTTTTTCTACTTCCCATGTAGATTAGATCTATGTAAGTCTCTCTTAGGGTCCTCACTGTTATCTAGGTTCTCTAGGATTGTGATTTGTGGGCTGGTTTTCTTTGCTTTATGTTTAAAAACCACTTATGAGTGAGTACACGTGATAATTGTCTTTTCGTGTCTGGGTTACCTCACTCAAAATGATGTTTACTAGCTCCATCCATTTGCCTGCAAATTTCAAGATGTCATTATTTTTTCTGCTGTGTAGTACTCCATTCTGTAAATGTACCACATTTTCCTTGTCCATTCTTCAATCGAGGGGCATTTAGGTTGTTTCCAGGTTTTGGCTATGACAAACAATGCTGCTATGAACATAGTTGAGCACATGTCCTTGTGGCACTATTGAGCATCCTTTGAGTATATACCCAAAAGTGGTATTGCTGGGCCTTGAGGAAGGTTGTTTCATAATTTTCTGAGAAATCGCCACACTGACATCCAAAGAGGCTGTACCAGCTTGCATTCCCACCAGCAATGCAGGAGTGCTCCCTTTACCCCACAACCTCTCCAGCATAAGTTATCATCAGTGATTTTGATCTTGGCCAGTCTTACAGGTGTAAAATGAAATCTCAGAGTTGTTTTGATTTGCATTTCTCTTATGGCTAAGAATGTTGAACATTTCCTTAAGCGTCTTTCAGCCATTTTAGATTCCTCTGTTGAGAGTTCTCTGTTTAGGTCTGTATTCCATTTTCTTATTGGATTATTTGTTCTTTTGACAACCAATTTTTTGAGTTTTCTTTGCATATTTTGGAGATCAGACCTCTGTCTGGTGTGGGGTTGTTGAAGATCTTTAAATATATATATATATATATATATATATATATATATATATATATATATATAGTTTACAGTGTTCTGTCTGCATATATGCCTGCAGGCCAGAAGAGGGCACCAGATTTCACTGCCTATGGTTGTGAGCCACCACGTGGTTGCTGGGAATTGAACTCAGGACCTCTGGAAGAACAATCAGTGCTCTTGACAGCTGAGCCATCTCTTCAGCCCCAAGATCTTTTTTCTGTAGGCTGTTGCTTTGTCTTGTTGATTGTGTCCTTTGCTTTACAGAAGCTTTTCGATGGGAAACACTTGTAATCCCAGCCCCGGGGAAGCAGACAGGCAGAGCCCTGGAATTCATTGGCTAGCCAGCCCAGTCTACTTGGTGAGCCAGTGAGAAACCCTGTCTCAGCAAAACAGGATGGATTTTGGTGCCTGAAGAATGACACCTAAGGTTTTTCTCACCAGCCTGCACACACACACACACACACACACATACACACAGCGTCAAGACGATCCTCTCCCATGCATTCAGCACAGTTTCCCCTGTTCTTTCTAGTACAGAATTCTCAAACCATACTCGACTTCAAGCACAGCTTGGCTTTGTCCTTGAGCTTTTGCATACTTCATTGGACCTCAGGACCCTTCTTTTTATTTTATTTTATTATTTTATTTTATTTGTCCCGTGAGGGAGCTGGATTAGACAACACTAAATCCACCTTCCCATGCTAGCAGCCTACCTAGCACCATAGACACACGAACCTAATCCCTAGTTCAAGTTGCTTCTAGAGTTAGCCACTGGTCCAGCATCTTCTCCTTGAAGTCCAGGCTGAGGGAACACATAAAGCAATGGTTTGAATATCCTCCTCCTCTGAGGCCCAGGTGTCACCGGGCCTTTTGCTTTCTCCAGTCCACCTTTGGCTCTCTTTTAAACTCTCTGTGTATCAGCTCAGCACAGATTGTCTTCCCGTCCGTCTTTCCTGAGCCTGGTGTCTGGTGAGATTCATGCAAATGCCTCCCGAGGCAATGGTGGGCATCGATAATCATCACCTAGGTGCCTTGGTTAGGCTCTGTGGCGGCTAACGTTCATTGATTAGCTTTTTGACTCGCTGTGGAAACACACTGCACCCCTTACTGTGCAGCCTTCTTGCTGCTGTGAAAAAGCCCCGTAACCAAAAGCGCACTTCATGGAAGCTAGCTCGCATTTTAGTGGATGGTTCCAGAGCCACCATGATGGAGGGAGGGGAAGGCAGAGCAGCAGGTGCTGGATCGGGAAGCTGAGAGATTGCATCTTTGGTCCCAAGCAGGAAGTAGAGAAAGTGACCTGGAAGTGGAGTGGAGAAGTTCCCCAATGACGAGTTTCCTCCAGCAAGGCGTTCTAACTACCTCTGAAGGTTCCATAACTTTCCACAAACAATACCACCAACTGGGGACCAAATGTTCAAATACGGGAGCCTCTGAGGGACATTTTTCTTTCAAACCACTACACATACATCTAGGTATCTCCAGAAGTGTGTCTCCAGAGAGGTTGATTAAGCAATGGAGAGTCACTGTGAATACAGACAACACCACCCCATGGGCTGGGTTGCAAATCTGATGAGAGAGAGAGAGAGAGAGAGAGAGAGAGAGAGAGAGAGAGAGAGAGAGAGCAAGCTGGGTTGGCACTCATCTCTCTGCCTCTTGACTGAGGACAGACTGCTGCAAAGGTGTCCCATGCCCCTGCCTCACGCTCCTTCCTTTCTCTGTGTGGTGGACTGGACCTTCAAATGGCAAACCAAAATAAACCCTTCCTTGAGTTGCCTTTGTCAAGTGTGATGACGTAGCAGCAGGAAAAAATGACTAATACAGGCTCAGTGTTGGTGGAAGTCAGGGCCTACATCGAGAGAGATCACAAGGGTGTTTGAGGTGACTGCCTTTTGAGACTATACCTGCTGGCTGGTCCTCCTCTTCCTCTGCTTCCTGCCCACCATGAAGCGAGTGGCCTCTCCCACACGCTCACACCATCAATGATGTTTTTCCTCCTCATGGGTCCAGACTCATCATATCAAAGACTGTAGCCTGAGGCTCCGAACCCAGGAGCAAAAATGAGTCATTCTTCCTTTAAGATACATCAAGTATTTTGTCATGGTGACTGTAAAACTAGCAGAGGTGGAGAGGTTAGAGCGCTTGTTGGGTGCCGGAATGCCTGTGATGGAAATGAGCGGACTGTGAGGAATGCTGGGTGAGAGGTGCCATCAGGTAGAGCAGGGTGGAGAAACACCTTGCAAGAACAGAGAGGATTTTCTCCAGCTCTGCCTCCCGCCCACTTACACAGAGCTCTTCTCGGGACTCCTCCCCTGTAAGGAAATGAGGATGCAGGTTTTCCAGCAGCTCACATCTGCATGGATAGGACAGTCAGAGTGCTGCTGGGTTCTTCCTGACCCTGGCAGCTTGTCAGTGAGGTCTGTTTGTCTGGCCCAATGAGAAGTGCCAGAGTTAGCTTGTCCTGGGTTAAACCTAATGGGGACACACTGAGCAGTGAGTACTAAGCCATGGGAGGTACGACCCCGTCTCCAGAGGGGGCATCTGAGGAACAGGGCAGGAAGGTCCACAGAGGGCTGTGCAGATGACAGCGTGGACCTTAGGGGCCTGGGCTGTGCCCTACCAGGTGGTGTGCCTGGGCTTCTGTCCACAGGCTCGTGGCACACCCGTCCCAGCCTTCCTCCTGCTGCTTCTCCCTTGGGAAGGTACTTTCCTCTGTGATGGCAACACTCCCACCATAAGCATTTCAATCTCTGACAACATCTCACTGGCTCCTCGTCTCCTAACCTTGGACTCTGGAACATCTCCCAACCTCGGGCAGAAAGATGATCTTCAAAGAGCACAAAAAGGACCCTGAGTGGGCAAAGGAAGATGTAAAGGCAGAGGGGACATCTTCCTCCATGTGGAGGCCAGGTCCTCATTCCACTGAAGAGCTAGCCAGACATCGGGGCCCCGTTCTCAGCTCTGACACCAGGTTCAACAATTATTCTGTTGAATCGTCTCACTGGGCAATGGGGGATGAGTAACACGACTTTAATTTATTTTTTCCCCATGAAATACTATTTAGGCTGTAATTGAGTACTTCCATCCTTGGCAGGAGCTATTAAGCTGACGCCACTGCCTCCTCGGTATTGCGCATCTTCGGGCGTCTGGCCCAGGATCCAGCCAGTCGCACGGTGGTTCAAGTGTCTGGTGTCCTGTGTGCTCTGGGTTTAAGTTGAGCACCAAGGCTCTGGGTAGCAGTTTTGTGACCAGACAAGCACACAGATGCAAAGTCTACGTGAGCGCACACTGTCTGTACCGTGCACCTGACCCATCTGTTAGCCTGAAGAGTTTTAACTCACTCTGCTCAGTAAATAACAGCAGCCCTCATTTCAGGAGGCAAAACAAACCACGAGTCAGAGTCACCACTTTAAGAGAGATTAAGTGTGTTTTGGAAAGGCAAGGAGAAGAGCAACAAGGAGAAGCAAAAGCCATGTCCCCTGTCGGGAGCGGCCCTGGAAGAGAAAAATCATAGCTTTATTCAGGCGGAAGGGATTCGAGGACCAAAGCCTTAGACCAGGAAAGCCCTTCCCTCAGAAGTGAGCCTAGGCACTGGATGATCAGAAAACAGAGAACTATGAAATCTTTATAGAAAATATTCCTTTTTTCTTGATGCTTCATGTATTTACTCCTTAATCCAGGAGTTTTCATATCCTCTGAAGATTAGTGTTCTCTATGGACAACCACGCTCCCAGGCTCACAGACCTTGCCCTCCCTCGCCAACCCTGCTTCCTTGTTTTTCCGTCTGACACGAGCAAGAAACAAAGTCAGAAGCCAGTTTCTTTGCCTGCAGCTTGCCGCCTGCCTGACAGAAGACAAGAACTGCTACATCTATCTTCTGGTAGCCGCTGAGGCCTGTGTCGGCTCTGGCCAGCTACCAGAGAGCTTCAGAAGATGTACTGTTTGAAAGGCATCCATCAGGGCTGGGACTCAAGGGAGATATTGGATAAAACTTCATTAAGAGTTATTAACCCTATGGGCTTACAGAAGACTGACAGACACATGACAGGGGCCCTCATGAGAGTTCAGGCTCACAAAGCAGGGTCTAAGTCCCTTCTTAGAGACCCCAGAGGAAGACTGCATGTAGTCAAGATGTCTCTGATTCCTGGGCCATAGGAGGCGGGGAGGGAGTTCCAGGGAAGGAAGAGAGACACATTTAGTTGAGGTGTACTTTTTGTGTGGTTGACAGTTGCCATGGGCAGCCTTCTGATGCCAGACAATTTGAAGTCTGCATACTTCTAGGAAGTGAAAATAGCCCAAATTTGAACCCCAGAACCCACATTTAAAAATAAAGACATGGAACCAACAACCAGGGAGCCTACACGGGACAGACCTCTACATATATGTGACAGTCATGTGGCTTGGTCTGTTTGTGGGACTCCTAACAATGAAAGCAGAGGCTGGCCCTTGGGAACCTATTTCTCATACTGGATTGCCTTGACCAGCCTAAATACAGGGGGAGATGCCTACTCTTACCAAAACTTGATATGCCGTACTTTGTTGATACCCATGGGAGGCCTGCTCCTTTCTGAACAGAATCAAAAGAGGATTGGACTTGGGGGTGGGGGTAGGAAAGAAGGTAAGGAGAAGGAATGGAAAGAGAGAAGGGAAACTTGGGTAGGAGTGTAAAATAAATTAATTAATTACGTTTTTAATGTAAAAAATAAAAAAGACAAACATGCTAGAAAGGACTTGTAATCCCAGTACTGGGGAAGCGGACTTAAGCAGGTCCCTGTAGCTCCCTGGCAAGTCTACTCGGTAAGCTCCAGGCCACTGAAAGTCTGTCTGAAACAAACGAAACAAAAGTGGACAGCTCCTAAGAAGACACCATAACCAAGTTTCCCTCTGCCCATCACATCCATACTCACACCCACACATATGTGTGCCCCCTCACTCACATGCACCAGAAGTATGTCACATGCTGCTTTCCATAGATATCCATTCTAATCACCTTTCCAGGTCAAATTCCTGTATCATCTCCACTGGGATGCTCCTCTGAATGCTCTGTGGGTACTAACACGGCCTCCTGTCTATACTGGCTGCTGCTTCTCACATGCCGTAACTCTCGATAGCAGGCAGTAACTCATGTGGCCATCATCATGCGTGTGTTCATGTGTGCAGATGTGTCTGCAAGAAACAGCCAACCCTACAGAACACAGACGTCCTGAGCTCTGCTCTGACACACAGAAGGGGGTTAATTAAGTAAGACTCACTGAGTGAAATCAATGGAAAAATCAGTCCAGGGAGAAGTACAGCTGTCTGTGTGCAAAGAAGGATGTGCCGCTTGACAGGGAGAATAAGAGTCCTGGATCATTCTCGATTAAAAGCAGAACTCTGCAGCCAGCTGCCAAGTCCAGGTTAAGCCCCACCACCCCTTGGTAGACGAGCTGATTTTACCCGTGTCTCAGTTACCTCATCTGGCAAATGAGATTCTGACGTTAGCCTTCCTCGGGTTTGGTGGGTGATAGATAAGTCAACATGAAGAAAGCAGGTAAAATTAAGCATGGCATTTACCACGTGTGCTGAATGCTAGCTAAGAGATACTCTTCAAGACTTGTGTGCAGGGGAGATTTTCCTGTCCTCTTGAAATTTATGGGTTGACATTATACTAGACAACAGGAAGAAAAATGTAAGGACAACAGGGATCCCTGAAAAAGTAATGCACTAAGTGTCTTGATGCGTGCTCTTGAAGGTAACTGAAAATGCTGAATTAGACACCATGAAATACCACCTTATAGCCATTCATCTCCTTGGAAGTGTGTAAAGAATGCTTGGGTTGAGAGCTAAGGGAAGGCACTCTGTGATGTGGATTAGAGCAAGAGCGTGAGTGTGTTGTCCTGAGTGTTTGACCTTGATCATGACATTGTATGGAAGTGCTAAGACAAAAGACAAAACCTAGGACTTGCCTGCGAAGGGTTGTTGAAGATACAGTCTCTCAAAGGCAGAAGTTGGATGATTCTACTTACGGCCAACAAGAGTCAAAAAGCCATTGGCTTACCTGTCCAATGACTACAGAGAAAATGCCCCATCTCTAATCTTAGTCCTCAAGTCAAGAGGGAAAAGACAATCACCTCTCCCGAGAGTCTGTAATGGAAAGAAGGTTCTCATGTAACAGTACAGCCAAGCATGATGAGAAGGCAAAATGATCAAAATTACAGAAAGGAAACAGCAATAGTTAAAATGCAGAAGCTCAGTAGCAAAGTCAATTACTACATCCTGAAGACAATCTGTGAACTAAAAGGTTAATCCCAAAATTATCCAAATGTAGAAAAGACATCAAAAAGTACAGCACAAGACATCTCTTGTCTCTTGTGGCTGGAGAGATGGCTCAGCAGTTAAAAGAATTGGCTGCTCTTTCAAAGGACTAGGGTTTGGTTCCTAACATCTACATGGTGGCTACAATCATCTATTAGCTCCAGTTTCAGGGGATCCTATGTACTCTTCTGGCCTCCGCAGGCACTGAATGTCCACAGTGCACAAACACACAAGCTGGAAAATCCTCATATGTATAAAATAATATAAAATAAGAAATAATTATTTCTTTAATTTAAGAGATAAAACTAAGTTGTCTTAGTAGAGAAGTCATCTCCATATTCTTTTTTGAATATTTTATCAAGTTTAAACACTGCAAAACTCCATGGTTTTTCAATTTATACCACTCTATGATGATACAGAGCCTAAATTATTTACTGAAACATGGAGCTATATTGAAAAATTCTTCTCAATAGTCAAAATAGTTCTAGAAGCTTAAAACTAAGTTCTGCACACCACAAGGCTTTGTAGGGACAGATTTGAATACATCTTACCATATTTGCATTCAAAAGTCATCATTTGTGGGGCTGGAGAGATGGCTCATGGTTAAGAGCACTGACTGCTACTCATGTAGAGGACCTGGGCTCAGTTACAATTGGAGACTATTCCCAATTGCCAATAACTCTAGCTCCAGGGGCACCTGCTGCCCTCTTCTGGCCTCTCCAAGCACGGAGTGCATGTGGTACATATACACAGGCTGAGAGACACACATATAACATAAAAATAAATCTTCAGGAAGACATAGCTTATCAAAGCATTCAGAATTCAATGTTTTAGGGTTCTTCATTAAAAACATTTTAATTAAGGATCTTCAGCTAATTTTAAAGAACATACACCCACAATCAATTTTACGACTTGAGTTAATTCACAGAAGGTTGTCAAAGGCTCAAAAACATTTGAAGTGTTAGCTGAGTCAGACGTTTGTATTCATCAAATAAAATATATCACAAAAATGAATTAGTTCAGTTACTCTGAACACCAACACATTTTTTTTGTAAATTTCAATGCCATAACTTCTATTTCAATTGGCAGAACACCAGCTTGTTTTGACCCAGTTGCAAATTATATAAACCACCTAGTGACATCAAAGTTTTTTTATGTTCCAGGCTTTCTTAATTTAGTAAAAACAATATTTTTAACACACTGTATTCATCATCAGAAAAACAAATTACTTTGTCTTCATTGCTTAAGATTGAATCAATGGCATGCACAATATCAGCCAACAGTTTCACCTTCCAAAAACTTTGAATCCAAGAATTAATTGGATTAAAAGAGAACTGAAGCATCGTTGAAATGAGCTAATTCTCTATTTGAAAAAATCAGATGACCCCAATATAAAATTAGAATCATTTAGTTATTTGGCAAGTTCTTCTGCTAACTGAGCCAATGGAGTAATAGCTATGACCTGACCTTTTGTACATACAACAAGAAAATTGAAATTGAAAAAGACTGAAATTAATTATTTCATCTAATGAAAACTGTGTTTCTCAGGTATGGAGGCAAATGCTCGCAGTCCTGTAGATGACCAGTATCTCAGTTTTTTTAGGAACAATTACCCTTAACAAGACAACAAGGGCCCCACTGTGCAGCACTCTCCCCCCTCCCCTGCCTGCTCTCCTGCTTCAACTTTCTGAGTGCTGGATGCACAGGTTTGGGCTGCCATGACTACCTGCATGGCTGGGAAGATAGCGCAGTCAGAGAAGTGCTGTTGTACAAACAGAAGGACCCAAGTTCAATCTCCAGAACCCACAGAAAAAGCCAGATGTGTTGGCTCAAATTTGTAATCCCTGAAATGAGGAGGTGGAGATGAGTGAATACCTGATATGCAATGGCCGGATGCTAAGCAGAATCCATGGGCCACAAGTTTCATGAAGTAAGCCATCTTGTTTCCAAAACAAAGGTGGAGAGCTCCTGAAAAAGGTATCTGAGGTTGACTTCTGGCCTCCGCTGTGCCCCTTCCACCCTCCCCACCCATTAGCTTTTGGTGCCAATCTGCTTCTTCAGCCAATTCACACACCTTGGCTGGTACACTTCCCTCAGCAATAGTTTGGCTTCTCGGAAGCAAAAACTCTCACTGTTTGGTGTCTCTTGCACATTCATTGGAAACTTTGAAAAGTACAGATCCAGTGTTTGCTTTTTATTAAACATGAGCTTTCATTTACCTATAATATTATTGTCAAACAAACCCACTTTGGTTTAACAAGAAAGTACTATGAGTCAATCAATCAATTGTAGATTTACACGGAATAATAAAATACAAAACTGTGTGAGGGTACCAAATTAATATCCTCTACAAATCATATCACCATACTGATAATTTCCCAGGCTTCTCAGTGTCCCTGCTACGCTGTGGCCTGGGGACTTAGGACTATCCAAGGCTGCAGGCATGGAATGTGATCTTCCCTAACTGATCAGAGAGGTAGTTCAGTGCTCTGACAGTGATAGGAGCCCCCAAAGCACAGTGTCAACAGGTGAGGAATGCCCTAGATATGATCTTTCCTCCACTAACAGGTTTCTGCTAAATCAAGATGTCTTCTTCCCCAAATAGTAATTAAAATAGCAAAGAAATAGAATTCAGGGTTCTGCCTTTGCTTTTTTTTGCCTGTGGAGCTAAAGGGACCCTACTGATTCTCAAATCAAGTTTCTATACACAAAACCTCTTGGACCTGGCCCATTCCTCCTACTCATCTTCAGTTCCAAGTCGCAAAATTGAAGTGCCACCAAGAAGCACAGTGTGTCCAGGTGGTGTCCCCTGTGGCCTTAAAGGATGTGGCCCAGGCAGCAGCTTCTGTGTGAAACATACCAGTACCTCCAGCCACAGATCTATGACTCAAGTACGAATCCTCAAGGGAAAAAAAGCAGTTATCAGAGATGCAATAGGCCAGCAGGTTGAATGACAAGGGGAGATTTCTGTCTCCCCTCCGATGCTCTTTTTTCACTGTGTTTTCTTGCTGTATATTGGTGTTGGCTTCATAGAGAAAACTCTTTCAAGTGCATCATACACTTTGATTTTATCCACCCTTTTCCTCTCCCATCCCCTAGTCTCCTCCCTTCTTTAGTGTCCCTTCTGCTTCCCTGGTGTGTGTGTGTGTGTGTGTGTGTGTGTGTGTGTGTGTGTGTGTTTAGTGTGCCTATGAGAGTATTAGGGGCTCAGAAAATGGCTCAGTAGCTAAAGTGCTTGCTGCATAAACATGAGAACCTGAGTTCAGATCCCCAACAACCACATACAAAAACCAGGCATGGGTGCATACCTCTGTAACCCCAGTGCTGAGGTGGAGGTGATAGAAACACACAGATCCCCAGGGGTCACAAGCCAGACAGTCTATGCAATATGCTGAGCTCTATTCAGAGAGACCAAAACTAAGGTGGGGGAAAATAAGGATGGTACCAGAAGTGGAGCTTAGGACTCATATATGCATGCACACACAGGCATCAAATGCAACTGCACTTGCACATGTGCACACACATACACGTGTGCACAAACACACACACACACATACACCACAGATGCACACATAAAACTTTTAGGATCCGCAAATGAAAGAACACGTGTTATCTTTGTCTTTTAGCATCTAACTCAATCTCTGGTAGTTTCCATTTTCCATTAAATGACATAATTTCATTTTTTCTTTACTAATGGAGAAAACTCCATTTGGTATATATAGCATGTTTTATTTCTCCATTCATCTACTGGCCGATGCATGATGATTCCAGAACCTGGCTGTTGTAAGCAGTTCAGCAATAGACATGTGTGTGCAGGTCTCTGGTGTGTTCACTTAGGTAGGCATGTCCACCTTGCAGCTGTGTGGACCACATGCTTCCCAGCATAGCCATGAATGCTGCTCAGTACACTCATAAGTAACATTATGTAACAATGTCAAAAGGTTGGACACCTCCAACCTCAAATCTTTTAGGGATGTACCTACCAAGAAGAGGTTTAGCTGGATTACAGGGTAGTTCAGCTTGCAAATTTTTTGACAAACTTCCTTAGTGGTTTCCACAGTGACTGGACAATTTACTCACGCATTCCCACAGCAATGAAAATAGTCTCATATTTCCATTTCTTGGGGCCAAAAACAAAGCCATGGCCAGCCTTTCCACGCTTCCTAAGATACTCACTCTCAGCTTCAAGACAACCCTGAGGCATGGCATTCATTCTTATCCTATTTTCAACTAATTTATAATGCACACAATAATGTATCATTTTGATGTTTCATACACATGTAAGTATGAGCTTTTATCTCTTGAATGTATGTGTATGTATGGTGTATATGTGTGTACATGCTTATGCTGATATGCATGCAGGGGCTATATCCATGGAGCCCAGACATCAATGTTGAGTGTCTTCTTCAATCATTCCGCACTTTATTTTTTGAGACAGAGTCTCTCTGAGATGAGATCTCCCTGGTTTGGCTAGCTAGGCTGGCTAGGCAATAAGCTCTAGGAATCTGCCTATCTCCACTGCCCCGGAAGATGTGCACGACACATCACCACAGTATCCAGCTTTTTACATCGGTGTGGGAGATCCAGGATCAGATGCTCACATTTGTACAGCAAGTGCTCAGTTAAACCATCTCCCCTGCTCCCAACTTGTCCTATTTTTTATTAATTTTTAAGTTATTATGCAGGATAATGAGTTTCATTGTGACATAGGTTATACAAGACAATGAGTTTTATGCACACAGAAATACAGGATTTCTACTGTGCATTGCCAAAGCTGCTGCTGCCACCATTGGGCCTGGCCCACCACTGCCAGCAGAGGCTCAGATTACATTTGGTTTGGTTTTGGACTTCACTGTATTTTCCTAATCAATCACATCCGATTTTAATCTCAGGGGCCTCTATGACGTGAGGGGTCACCTTTTACACTTTCCCAACTAGAACATTCTATCTATCACAGCTTTGGAGCTTACGTTCCCAAATAGTTCTTGGAGGAGTTCTTAAGGAAAGGACCCTCAGAGCACAGGCATCCAGCCCTTGGCACTCTGCCCCTTTCAGATTCGTCCCTGTGCTCCAAGAGGAGCTGCTGGCTTGTAACTGCAGAAAAGACAAGCAAGGGAAAAGTCAGCTGGTGACCAGGCAAGTTTTATTGATTAGCTAAGGCTCCCAGAAGATTAAGAGATAGGTGTGCACGGTCGCCTGGCGATGAGGACTGTCGAGTGGCAGGAACAGGAGCCGAAGTGATCTTCCTGGAATACGGAAGGTGAGGTTGCTCTAAGGAAGCATGGGTAACAGGAAAGTGGGAGGGCACTCCGTTGAAGAGTATACAATCTTAAAGAAATCAAAATATTTTCCTTGCGTATGGAGTCTCTAACCATCTCTTCTCAATCCCAGCGCCTCACGCCCATTTCTTTTGCTCTATTGGTGGTGCCCCTCCTATCTGCTGGTAGGTGTTGAAGTAAGTCATAGTCATTGATGGGCACCGCAATAAGAAACATGGGCCTTACAGAGAGGGGACAGGAGAAGCACTCGTGCAGGGGCTCTAGACCTGTGCAGCCTCTCGAGGCATCCAAAGGCCTCCTTGGTCACAGCCACAGGAGTTTGCATTTATCTAAAGAACTGAATTTCTGGTCATGCAAACTTTCTAATTTGGAACTCTGGGGTTCAGTAATGAAAGTGATACCCTGTATCAAACTCTCGGCTGATGAGCTATTAGTGGCCTCTAGTGAGAAGGGCTGTGTCCTTTGCAATGGAAGGAAGGAGGAAGGAAAAAAGATGGGACACCCTTTCTGAGGAAACTTGTCCTAGGAGAAGGCAAACCCTACGTGGCTCCCGGCATACTGTCCCTGCACATGTTAATCAGTGAACAAACACTGAAAAAATACTGAAGGGTTGAAAGTAAACAGATAGGAATGTCTAAGGACAAGGAACCAATGAGGTCACTCCTACGGGATGGTCTTGGGTATCCATGGAATAGGAAATACTTTGAGCAATGGTTATTCTCATGTGACCCCAATGCACCTGTTCTGACAGGAATAATAGAGCTATAACATATATGCCTGTATTTGGATATGATTTTATTCAACAACTATTTATGGGGTCCCTTCTATATGCCAAGAAATTTGCATACTTATTTATTGAGTTACTTTGTTACTGAACGTTTACTATATCCCAAGCATCCAGGGAGACTTTCTGTGGAAGGCAAAGAGGGGAGATAGATAGGCAAATAGAAAAGTAAGTGAGGTGTGGCCAACACGAGATCAGTAACCTCTGCAGCATCGAGGACAGTCGCTGAATCCTTCCATGAGAGCAAGGATGATGGGTCCAGGCTGTTAAGAGAATCGGGAGACAGACAGGAAGAGACTGAGATCAAAAGTGTCCTCAACTGAGGTGTCTGTGTTTAGATGGGAAACCAGATTCTGAGTGGTGTCTGGCAGATGACGATCACCTTACTTCCTCATCACAGAATGAACATATACTGACTTCACTCTGGGCATGCGCGGTCGAAGGTAGAAAATGTTTCTAAAGATGAAGACATGTTTACCTGTTGTTCTAATTCCTCTCACTCATCACTTTCTGTAAGCTACAAGGCCCCAACCCAGTCCACAATCTGTTTCTGCAAATAAAGCTTTAGTGACACACAGTCATATCCAATAGTTTCCTTCCTGTCTACGGCTGTTTCAACGCCACAGGACAGTGTTGAGTACTTATGAGAGAAACTGATGGACCCTGAAGCCTGCATTTGCCCTTTGCCCTTTGACCTTTATAAAGTTTGCTAGCCCTTGATCTACAAGCATATTCTGAGCCATTGCGCTCTCTGGGGTTATGGGGAAGGAAGTCTATAGCATGCTGGGAAAGACTGAGGGACTGACACTGGGGGGTGGGGGGCTGCAGATGAAGATCACGTCTGCCCAGTGATCTGGGACCAGACTAAGAGGAAGTCAAGAGGACAGAGACGCCGGGGAAAGGATGGAGCTCTTCCATCTGTCCATGGTAAAAATGGGCAGTGCCATACTTCCGCAGATTAAAAAGACGCTTCCGTGGGATTTCTTCTCATAAAGCGCTATGACGAGGTTTAGCTAGGAGGTCACACACAGTTTCAGTAAAAGCTGGCAGACAGGCTTCTGTGAGGCAGAGGCAATCTGAAATGGAGAACATAATCCATGCACCGTGTAGCCTCTGGACCCCTGCCTCTAGCAGTCTGGTGATTAATGTGCAAACCAGGAAGACATTCAGTTGGCTGCCTCAGAGTCCCATGAGCATTTAACAGTCACTAAATAGTTATTAAGTGTATTTTCCTAGAGCTTGAAGCATTTGCACAGTGGTATCTTACAATCAAATAAGGAAGAGTATTTAAGGGTGGATCCAGATAAATGCACTGTATGTTAACAGGATGAAGGCTGGGCAGGGAAAATCGGGAGGGAAATATCTGTCGTCTATGTAGGGGTCATCCAACTGAAGCTACCCACTGTGCAAAGGAGAAAGGAGTGTGTTACACAACACAAACCACCAGAGAGAAGAAAGGAGAGAGACAGAAATGGAGAGAGACAGAGACAGAGAAGGAAGAAAAAAGGAGAAAGCGAGAGAAATTTATAAACATTTTGGATGAATGAAAAAAATTTATTTTTTTAAAGCCAATGTTTGATGCTAACTTGGGGTTTCTACGTGTGATTCACTCATTTGTCACCAAAACGGCTCCTGGTCTGAAAGGATGGCACAGTGTTAGTGAAAATGGGCTTCCAAACAGCAATGTTTGCAGTAATGATAAAATATGGTTTTCTGTCGCCCGTTTGGAGGCATGTCGCCAGCACCCTGGAGCCATGCCCTCAAAGCGTAGTCGAGTTGGGTTTTAAGTGGTGCCACCAGTTTCGGCATGGGCGTTGGGACTCGTCTATTTAAACTTGAACATTCATCCTGAGTTGGGAGCAGATAAAACCTTGCATGTGAGATCATATTAAAAGAGGATGCTATAATGACCACACACTGCCCTGCGGACTCTCTCTAGTTCAAAGCCTGGGAGTGCACAGCTGTCAGTGAGGAGAGAGTCTGCACAGGGCTGGGAGAGATGTGACATCTTCATGGCTTCCGGAACAGTTTTGGAGCTGAGGGAGGGGAATCTTGATGAAAGATGCAGGACTTCCTGGGGATTTATGACTTCTTTCTTTGTAAAGTTTTAGATTCGAGTTATTGGATAGGGGTACATGTGTGTTTGTGCACATGCACGCAGAGGCCAGAGGTCAGCAATAATGTCCTTCCTCCAGATCTTTCCTCCTTATTTTCTGAGGTGGAGTCTCTCATTGGGTGCTGCAGCCGCAAAGACTCTGCTGACCACAGCTCAGAGGGTTGGTATGACAGGTGTGTGCCACCATACCCCCCGCTTAATGTGGCTTCCGAGGATCGTACTCGCAAGTCCTCATACTTACGTGGCAACTGTTTTACCAATGTGCCCAGCCCTCGCATAACATCTTACTGTTTATAGAAAGGCCGGCCTGAGGCATCTTCCCAACACCTAGCCTCCTCACACAGGTATCGCCAATGTCCTTGTTCTTGCAGCCCAGAAAAGGAAAACCCAGCCCCCAGCGCTGAACACTGATGAAGTCAGAGTCTTAAACATCTGTCCACATCAAACTTACCCCCAAGAAAGTCAGACCTAAGCCCAACCCAGAAAAGGGAGAAGGCTCCAAACACTGCCTCTCCTCAGAGCAGGATGCCCTGCTGGCTTAGCCCAAATCCAGTGAGCCTAGGTCACCTGCCATTCAGAGGTTTGACTGCCTCTGCAACGCCCCTGAGGGGCTGAGGTATTGGACCAATTTCCACCTGAGGTCATTTATCTGCTGTTAAGATTTGTAACTTTTTATGAATACGCCTGCTCCTCCGGCAAGAGATGCTCAGACGCTCTTAGCCTTCGGAAGCCTGGGCTGCACTCTGCGTACCAGGTGCCTGGTGAGAACTGTTCAAGCTCATACTGACTGAAATTGCTCTCCTTGCCTAGAGTTCCTCTGAGACCAAACAGTGCAGTAAAACAATTACCCGGGGCTGTGTGGAGCCAGCTGACAGCTGAGCAGATGTTTGCATGTTGCTGAAGTCTGCATCGGGCTTCCATCCCACAGAAACAAGAAATTCCTGACTGCTGGGCAATGTTCAGACCCTGAAGGCTGTGTAAAACGCCATTCCCACTCTTAGGGGAAAGCGTATATGTTAAAGAAGTGGATGCATAACATGTTTAATACACATTGAAGATCCTTTTCTAAGGGACAGGCAGGGTTGTTTTGTCATACGAAATGCAAATTGTCACATCGACTGTCCCTCAGATCTCTGTGGCATCTCAGAGACTGTGCGTGGCTTCAATCATGGGAACAGTCTCATCATGATGACATCTTTTAATCTAGACCACAGGTTTGAGGGGACCCAAGAATGGTTGACCCAGTAAGCCAGTATTTCCTAACCCTCCTAAAGCTGTGACCCTTTAATTAGTTCTTAATGTTGTGGTGACCCCCCAACCATAAAACTATTTCATTGCTACTTCATAACTGTAATTTTTCTCCTGTTATGAATCATATTTGAATATCTATGTTTTCCAATGGTCTTAGGTGACCCCTCCCCTCAGGTGCAATCCCTCTGAAGTTCGTGTTTTATACTAGGTCTAGGGTTTCCTCATGAACTCGCACTTCAGCCAATCAGGTGGTAGCTGATGCCATTTCACCAGCTGAGCTCTTCCTGCACCCTCGGCTCATTACTAAGCTTTTATAATGCCACGTAAGGGCTCTTAAAACTGCTGCAGTCACACTCTGTTAAGAGGACACCTCCTGAAAATGTATCGGGCTCTTTTCATCATCCATCAAGCATTTGTGTGTGTGCGCAAGCTGCAGGGTCACAAGGCCATGTCACTTCACGGTGCCATCAGAGCAGAATTTTGCAGACTGAGCCTTCTTCTGCAGAGCCTAGCTCTTTCCTATCAGCATCGTCCCTTAATCTAACAGAACAAAAGAGAGAGTTTGGGATGTAGATCAATGACAGAGCACTTGCCTGGCAAGAATGGGGTCCTGGGTTCAGTCTCTGGCACCAGGAGGGAAAAGGGAACAAAATTCTTTTTTTTACTTATTTTTGTTTAATTAAGTATATGCATGTGCATATTTTGAGTGTAGGTACACATGAATGCTACTGCCCGAAGAGATCAGGAGAGGGTATCAGATCTCCTGGAGCTGCAGCAACAGTGAGTTCTGAGCAGCCAGTGTGAGGCCTCGAAACCAAACTCAGGTCATTTGGAAGCTCAGGAAGCACTCTTAACTGCTAAGCTGTCTTTCTAGCCTCGGGGATAAAATTCTTAATGCTAAACATGTTTACAACATGCCAATTTTCTCATTGTTAAGTCTCTAACGTGCATCTGGCCATCGGATATACACTCCAAACATGGCAATAATGAAAACACCTCTTAGAATATTTCTAGATGGATCACCATTTTTTTTTTAAATCTGACTTTCCTTATGGGCTTTTGGTATTATACATCATAATTCAGAGTTTAAGGATAGACTATTAAAAAATAGTTCAGAAAATACCTGTAAATAATTGTCTAGAGGGGCTGCAGGAGAGCTAGCTCAGTCAGTGAGTACTTCCTGTGCAAGTACGAGGACCTGAGTTGTTTTACAGGGGTGTGTGTGTGTGTGTGTGTGCGCACGCACATGTTCTTCTCTATCTTTCTCATCTGTTTCACTGAGGCAGGGTCTCTCTCTGAACCCAGAGCTCATATCCTGGCCAGGGTGGAAGCCAGCAAACCCCACCAATCCTCTTACCTCTGATCTCCTTGGACCTAGAGTGACAGACAAGGGGCTGCACTCTTATAACCCAAGCATTTGAGAAGGCAGGGTCAGGAAGCTCCCGGGAGCTTGATGGCCGGATGGCTTAACTTAATTGGTGAACCCCTGGGTCCATTGAGAGACTATCTCAAAAGACAGCATGGAGGGCTTCCGAGGAAGGACACTGGGGGTTGCCTTCTGGCCTCTACATATAGACAACCACAAATAATTGGAAACCAATGGATTTCTGGGGATTTTTATGGGCAGGAAAAACACATCACGACAGAATGTTGTCCTTTCTTCTCTACTGCAGATACATGGCCATTATTCACCCCCTTCAGCCCCGGCTGTCGGCCACTGCTACCAAAGTGGTCATCTTTGTCATCTGGGTCCTGGCTCTCCTGCTGGCGTTTCCCCAGGGCTACTACTCCACCACGGAGACCATGCCCAGCAGAGTCGTGTGTATGATCGAATGGCCAGAGCATCCCCACAGGACTTACGAGAAAGCGTGAGTAGAGATCGGCTTGCCCTGACTTCTTCCTTCTTCTGTATTCATTTGTGTCTGCCTGCCATTTGTGAGATACAGCCATTGCTATCTGGGGAGGGTACGCCCCCTCCAATACTGTGAAAGTTGTATTAAAAATGTTAAGACCTAGTTCCCATCACAAGTTCCTGGACAACAGTCTCCCACAACTTCTTGGGGTGCCCCACCACCACTTTTGGCCCTTTTATCTAAGATGCTTCCCTGACAGCATGTGTGTTTCCTCGATGCCACTGTGCCAGGCACAGCATACTGGAAGTTGGGACATCTCTACTCCAGTCCCTCTCACCAGTAACCTGCTCCCCACTCCCCTCTGATACAACCTCTCTGAGGCATGTGTTTCACACTGCGATCTCTTCATGTAGTTCAGCAGTCATTGCTCAGGTGGCCGCCGGTACCATAGAAAAAATGTTATAGGCAACCCCTCTTTCCTATATACCACAGCCCCGCTCCCTGTACCCTCTCTTCCTCCTCCAAACTATGTCACTGCCAGTGAATCGTTATCTCATCAGCTGTCTCTAGGGAAACATCAATTCAGATCCTGTCAGGGGTTTACAGTGTGAGAAATGAGTCGTCTCCATCCAGATGTGAGCATGGACGGCTCTTCGGTGTCTAGGGGTTGCAGAGCCCATACAAGCACGCTGGCTTGTCTTGTAGGAGGAGGGTGGGTCACAGGCAGGCTTTTTCAAGATGTCTCAGTAATTTTCCCTGATGCTTCTTGCCCTGGAGCCAACACTGAAATGGTTTATTCTTTACCTCGCTCTGCCTAGTTGAATGGTGATGTGAAATTTATATGAGCATCCATTTTGTGGACTGAGAGCACCTAGATAAAGGAGGGTCTTTTGGAAAACCCCCTGTAATTCTCCAATTTCAGGATTGTTATTCAAACCAAAAAATAACACTGATGTTAGAGACAGAACACCTGAGTTTTTAATTATGAATTACCACTAGCCATGGGACCACAGGCAGGGATCCCAGCATCTCCTCTTTTCTAAAGTGGAAGAAAATAAAACCCTGTTTCCTGTAAACAAGTGCCATGACTATCAGATGCAATGATGCATATCTCACATTGCGAGCTATTAAATGTCAGATAGGACTTATGGACGAATTCATCGGATAGCAACGCAATTGTGTGGCCTTTAAATTTACTAAATGCTAAGATAAAACATGGTATCTGTCATGCCACTTAGATCTGAGAGTTTCAAATCCTGTCACACAGCCCCTCTGGTGTGTCTGTTACATGGAACACGGAAATGTGGCTTGCAAGGAAGCAATGTTTTTTTTTTTTTATTAATTTTTTATTGAGAAAAAAAAAAACGTTTCCCCCGCCTCCCCGCCTCCCATTTCCCTCCCCCTCCTTCCACCCTTCTCCCCCTCCCCCCACTCCTCTCCCCCTCCCTCTCCAGTCCAAGGAGCAGTCAGGGTTCCCTGCCCTGTGGAAAGTCCAAGGTGCTCCCCCCTTCGTCCATGTCTAGGAAGGTGAACATCCAAACTGGCTAGGCTCCCACAAAGCCAGAACTTGAAGTAGGATCAAAACCCAGGGCCATTGTCCTTGGCTTCTCATCAGCCCCCATTGTTCGCCATGATCAGAGAGTCCGGTTTTATCCCATGCTTCTTCCATCTCATTCCATCTGGCCTTGGTGAGCTCCCAATAGATCAGTCACACTGTCTCAGTGGTTGGGTGCACCCCTCGTGGTCCTGACTTCCTCGCTCATGCTCTCCCTCCTTCCACTCCTCGATGGGAACTTGGGAGCTCAGTCCGGTGCTCCAGTGTGGGTCTCTGTGACTATCTCCATCCATCCCCAGATGAAGGTTCCGTCCAGAAGCGGAAGCAATGTTTAAGACTGAGACAATGGCCCTCCAGGCTCCAACAATGAGATCTAATCCATCAAGCAGGGGAGGGCGGATGCTCAGCCTACAAGGAGACACTATAACTTAAGTCTTTCCGTGAAGCTACAGCATGAACAAAGGTCTCGGTGGGACAAAGACTCCACCAACCGTACCAGACCCGTGAACATAATCCAGCCAGGTTTCCTCCAGGCAGGGAGGGAAACACCTCAGAGTTTACATTCCTCATTAAAAAGGAAAACAAAAGAAAATACTTCAGAAATCTCCACCTACCAAGGCCTGCCCTAAGTTCTCATGATATTCTCGAAGTCTGGTCACTTCCTACTAGCTTGCTTACAAGACACCCGCAAGTTCTTTCATCTTACAGCAAAGTTAAAGCTGGACTCAAAGTAGGCTTCTCTTCCCACACAACTGTGGGGCTTTCACCAGTAAGCAGTGATGCTTAGCGGCTTGCTTGTGAACATCTTGGTGGCTTGTTTTTACTGATCACTAGAAATTTCCTTCAAGACTCAACACAATGCATTGATGGCCATCTTTCCTAATTTGGGGAGCATAGAGGAGGGACTGTGGGTTGTGTGGGTAGGGGTTCTGTCACTGTTTATGTTCCCATGGTCACCGTTAAAGTTTCATTCTGTCACTGTAATAAACACTCTGACCAAAAGAAACTTAGGGATGTATAGGACTTGTTTGGCTTACACTTCCAGGTCACAGTCCCTCATTGAGGGAACTCAAGGAAGAAGCCTGAAGCAGAAAGCATAGAGGAATACTGATTGGTGACCCACACTTTGGCTCCCTCTTTGCCAGCTTTCTTATATAGCTCAGGAGCATCTGCCCAGGGAATGGTGCTTCCCACAGTAGGCTGGGCCCTTCCATATCAATTAAGACAATGAGGACAGTCCCTTACAGAAAGGCCAACCTGAAAAAGACAATTATTCAATTGCAATTCTTTTTGGATGATTTTAGGTTTTGTCAAATTGCTGGTTAATGAAAAGATAGTCCCCAAAAGCATGACCCTGGGTTATGAGAAACTGAGATTATTTACTCAAGATATATATATATATATATATATATATATATATATATATATCACTTTTATTTCCCAATACGAAGTTTTAAAAAAATCTATTTGCCATTCATGAACACATTGACTGCAATACAAACCTAATTCAAGTGCACAACACAGTTTCCACACTAAGGGCTATTTTCTGTGTGACAATATTTTCTATAATTTATTATACTATGTTTCCAGAGATTTAAATTTTAACATATTTACTTAAGCACTTAACTTTATTCTCTTCTTTTAGGACTAATAATTGTCCTTTCCACAGCACACAATAATCCCAAAGTTGCTGCTAGATGGAAACTTTGTTTAGAAGCATTGTGATAATTAAGATGAACATGTTGGCTCCAGTTCAGATTAGCTCCTAACCTTATCACTTTTAGTTCAACCATCAATGGTCAATTCCGTTAAGACTTCAAATCCGATAGTATATTTCACATAGATATGTGGGAAGAAGTAAGCGTGATGGTTAATCCTAATTGTCAGTTTGACAAGATTCAGAATCACCATGGAAACACATCTCTAGGTATGAGGGTATCTCCAGAAAGGTTTAACTGAGAAAGGAAGACCCAGTCTGAATACAGGAGGCACCATCCCGTGGACCAAGACCCAGGACTGGATTAAAAGGAAGAAGCAAGTCGAGCATCAGCATTCATCCCTTTCTGCTTCTTGACTGTGGGTGCAGTGTGACCAGCTGCCTCAGGCTCCTGCCTCCATCCCTTTCCCCCATACTAAGCTGTATACCCTTCCTCCCTTAAGCTGCTTTCTCCCAGGTATTTTGTCGCAGCAACAAAACAAGTTACTAACATGAAAAGCAGATGACTCCCATGAAATGTCGAGCCCAGGGCCCCGCCTGTGGCAAGGGTCTGCTGAATGCTGACTGCTGATAGAAGCAACATTCATTGATTTATTGCTGGGGTAGACAGTTCATTGAGCAGATGCTTAGACCCAACTCCTCTAATAGGTAATTTGTGCTAACAAATTAATTACATAGAAGCATTGTGCAAAATATCAGAAACACCTTCTGACTATGTGGTGAACTTCAAAAGCTAATCAACATTCAGATTCTTGGATAATACACAAATTCAGTGAAGAACTGTGAAGGACAAACAGCCCAAATGAACTGAGTATTAGACATGCTCATTGCAAAAATGGTTCAGACAGCCAACTGGTCTATCAAGAGGTATGGCTATACTTCTTGAATTTAACGGCTGTAGCATCTGTATCGGCTTAAAAGTTGTTCATAGGAACAGATAACTTGACTTATTTGGGCACTGTATATTTTTGTATTTTAACCTAAAATTAAATGCAACCCAAATATTCTTATTGATACAAGCTCTTAAGAAGATGTTTTCTCTAGGATGAGCCAAAATATTCTACCCAGAATAAATTGAAGCATTTTCTTGGGAGGTGTAGCTTCTGCCTGTGCTGACGCTCCTTACAGGAACTTGCCTCTGAATCAATCACATCAGAAGGAACTCATCTATTCTCTCATCTCCTGGACCTCTTGCTTTTGCTTCGCTGACTCCTATGAGTCATTTCGCCTTGAGTTTTCCCATCCAGCTAAAGAAAGACAAGGCAAATTCTTGTCCTCAAGGGACACATCTTTACTGATGCTCTCTTCATGGGCAGGAGACTCTGGACCACAAAACTCTGCAGATGTGAAGACATGCACCTTCCACAAAGCCATTTGCAATCTTATTCTGCACTTTAAAGAGGGACATGTTGTGCAGCACAACAGAAGCTTCTGTGTGTCTCCAGCCATGCCTGTCCCATCCTTTACTAACCTGCTGTCTTAGTTTGTTTTCTACTGCTGTGATAAAAATCAGGACCGAAGTAAGTAGGGAAGGAAAGGGTTTATTTTGACCTCATGGCTGGCTCAACTTACTCTTTTATGCCACCCAGAACCACCTGCCTAGGCACGGTGCCACCCACCATGGAATGAGCATTCTCACATCAACTGTTAATTAAGGAAATACCCTCACAAACTTTCCCATATGCCAATCTAATGGGGGCATTATCTCAACTGAAGGTCCCTTTTTCAGACATCTCTGGTTTATGTCAAGTTGACAAAATCCAACCAGCCTATATACAGATAAATATTCTTCCAGATGTCTCCTCATTTCTTTTGGGAAAACATATTTATATGAGTCAGCACAAATATAGTCTCCCTCTTACAACACAAACACAACTTATTATGCCCATTATTCTGCATCCTAATTTTTATCTTATCAACATGTCTTGAAATCTTTCTGTGCCGACACACAAAGGGCTTCTCTGCTCTTATTCCAGTGACACAGTTCTACTCTTTAAATGTACAACACGATTTCCACAGTCATTAATTAGTGAGAACTGGATTGGTCCTAACTATTGGCTATGTCACTGTGAATAACCTTACATCCATCATGTATGGATATCACAAGTATAAAATACCAAAGTGGAAAGTGCATTTTTAATTTTAATATTTTCTCTCTGTACAGAATTGTGTCAAGGTACATTCTCACCAGTAATGTGCTAGGATCTCTGCTCCTCTGCATACCAATGAAGTATACTGTCAAGGTTTTAGAATTTTGCCCAGCTGGTATGGAAATATGGTATCTCGTTAAAGCTAAAATGTATGTCTTGTGTCATGAATGAGCTTTCCATAATTTCTTAAAGACTTTCACATACACTTTATAATTGTGTTAAATCATTCCCGGGCCTTAAGCTTGTCTTTACAATACTATGTGAATATATATAATAAATGATAGCAAGAGATAGACAAATGAATGGTTGGTTGATTGATAACCAAATAAGTAGATGATAGAGAGGGAGTACAAATCTAGATAGAGAGATAGACAGATAATTTATTGATAGGTAACTAGATATATTAATGGTTATAGTTAATCAGTAGGTAGCTACATGATAAATGAATAGATAATAGATGGGCAGGTAGATAAATGAGCTTCAGAGTGGACTGCCTCCAACTGCAACGCTGGATCCCCGGGAGGACAGGCTGGGTTTCTTCTACTGCTTTTTGTTGATGTTTATTTACAATCTGCAATAATAGACAATTATGCCAATGCCATAATGTCACAAAACGAGAACTTGGGCTCATCATGAATACTAATTTGCAATTGAGTCCTGCCTTAATTAGCAACCCAGCAGCTTGTTTGTGGCTGATCTAGCAAGACAGTGGCCTAACCTATAAAGGTGGGTTTGATTGACAAGTGTTAAACAAAGATTCCACATGTGGCCAAAAGTAACTACCAGCTAGAGCAAAAATCAGAGAAAAGATGAGAGAATAAAGAAGAAGAGTCTTTGTCTGAAGCACTTCCCCTTACCACTTCTATTAGACAAGAAGAAATGTATAGTAGATTTTTCAAAGAAAAGTAGTTAAGGTTGATCACTCACTCCTGTGCTGTATGGCTGCATGGTGGCAGTGGTCCAGGAGGCGAATGAACTAATCTTTCTTCACTGAAGGGTTTACCACCACGACTAAGACAAAATCTGTAATGAGGAAGAAAAGTGAGAAAGACATCCAAAGCAATTTAGGCAGCTAGGGGAGTTCCAATGTCATTAATTCATTTACTGATTCTGGTCATCTGCCATTTCCTGCTAATTACAGTGCTATGTACATAACTTTGTGGTAGCGTCTGAGTAAGCCATGTCTAGTCTGGATTCAAGCACTCCCCGTAGCCTTCAAAGGAGGTTATGTGAGAATGTAGTGTCATTATTTACAAATTACCTGGGGCTACTGTGGAAAGAAAGTGAACGCGGATATATTAGCTAGTATAAATCTACATCTGTGCCAATTCTAGCTGGAGACTACAAACATATGGCATTGCTGGGGCTGGAGAGATGGCTCAGTAGTTAACAAGAGCACTGGCTGCTCTTGCAGACAACCTGGGTTGGGTTCCAAGCACCCACATCATGACTTAGAATCAACCCTGATTCCAGGCCCAGGAGTCTAATGCTGGCCTCCATGGACACTGCATGCACATGGTATGCAGGCAAACACTCAGATAGATTAAAAATTTTTTTCAGCTGTTTTGAAAAGTATGACTTGTTGATATTACAGCATTTTCTCTTCCTTTAAAATCTATTATCAGGAATAAGCTAAAACTTTACATTTATTTTCTTTGTTTCCATTAATAACAGCAATGGAAAATCAATGCTTGGCAAGAAATGGAAGCAGAAAAGTAAAAGGAAATATTAGAAAATATACCTCTGCAAAACTTTGGAAATTTTCTACTTTTTTGTATTACCTTAAAGACAGAGAGGTGTTTGTTTGTTTTGTTTGTCAAGCTGCCTTGGGTTTTTGGCCAAGAAACTTATGCATATCTGTGGCTTGGCTATTTGTTTCATCTCTTTCCCCATACTCACTATATTTTAAACATAGCCCAGAGCCCCTGGATTCGTTGAGAAGTTGTTAAACCAAGAAGGAAGAATTCATTGACACTGTAGGAAAGGTTGGCGTGGAATTCAAGACGAGTGGAACACAAGTAGTGTGAGGGGAAAGGAGAGTAACAGAGTCAGGATTAACTGGAAATGGGAATAGGAGGGTAGAGCAGAGAAGGAAGTGGAAGGGAGATAACTAACAGTAAGATTGTTTGAAAAAGTCACATAGAACTGTAGAAAGAGCTGCAGGCAGGCCTGCTTTTTTCCCACCCGGCCCCCACACGGCTAGCTTAGCCCCAGAATAATTACACAGAAGCTGTATTCATGTAAACACTGCCTGGCCCATTATATCTATCCTCTTCTTGGCTAACTCTCATATTTTGATTAACCCATTTCTATTAATGTGTGTAGTACCACGAGGTGGTGGCTTACCGGGAAGATTCTAACCTGCGTCCATCTCAGAGAGGAGAGCTATGGCATCTGACTCACATCCCTTCTTCCCAGTATTCTGTTCTGTCTATTTCACCCACCTATGTTCTGACCTATCAGGCCAAGCAGTTTCTTTATTAATTAACCAATGAAAGCAACACATAGAAAGAAGACCCACCTACATCATGGAACCTTACTATTTTATAAGGAGTGTGTGTGTGTGTGTGTGTGTGTGTGTGTGTGTGTGTGTGTGTAGTTTAAATGTAGCTGCCAGAAGTGGTGCCCCCTTTGAGTTGTTAGACTTGGGTCACAGGGTATGGAGAAATCAAGCTGGTTCTAACCTGGAAGCTCTCTCCCTGTTGACTAGCTTTCACAGTGACAGAAGATCCTGGGCAGGCTACTGAGGGAGGAAAGTCATCAACAGCCATGACCCCTGTGAGCTGTAATAATGGCTGGACTGCCAAGATACGTCCATTGGTGTGATAGCGGTATGAATGTCATAGGGTCACCAACTACTTTCTGATTGGATATACTTCAAAGTATGGAATTTATGCCTGCCACTGTAAACCTGCCCACAAACTGTGACTCAGGATCATAGGCCCTGAACTCTGGGTCATCCTGAGCTACTATCATTTTGTCAAATGGACACAATATCAAACTGCCCTCTAAGTACTTATCTTTATACCCATAGATCAGTACAGCCTTCAGCCCTCATCAACAGAGCTCCTTTCTGCAACGTACATGATTAATACTGGCATAAATATTTAGCAGCATCTAATTAAAAGGTCAAAGTGTAAATCCAGGAGCTTTAGGATGGGGTCGCCAACTTGGGATTCTTTCTAGAGGATGCAGTCAACTTCTAATGCAGCTGCTCTCAATCTATGAAGATTAAGTTTAAACAGGCCTGAGGGCATAATGGTCATTCAGATGGTAGATAAGTGCCTGCAAAGTCAGGGATAACCAAACAGTACAGACTGGAAAGCAGTAGGGAGGAAAATTCTGCTCTTGAATTGTACTTAGAAGCTGGGGAGATGGTACTGTATGTAAGAGTGTTTGTTGTATAAACATTAGGATGTAAGTTCATGATGCGGCGTAATAGCCAGGCTAGCTTAATATGAAATAGTAAGTTTTAATGAGGTAAACACCAGGGATCCAGCGATGAAACCGGAAGTACAAAAGGGACTGGAGGGGCTAACGCCCGCCAGATTTATGCATAAACATTAGCCAGAGGCGAACACACCCCCTTGGGCTGGGCTTTCCCCACAAGTTCAAATCCCTAGTACCTATGTAAAAAGCCAGGCTTGGCCATGTGCATCTGTGACACCAGCACTAGGAGTGGTGGATCAAGGCAGTGAGTCAATAATCCCCACCCTAGCTTCAGTAAGAAACAGAGTCTCAGTGGAATAAAGTGAAGAGAGATAGATCAGGACCCCCAATGTTATCCTCTGGCCTCTGCTTATTTGTGCACAAAGCATCACATATTATGTATATGACACACACACAAAAAAAAACCCTCAACACACCTCAAAGAACATTCGTGCTGGCCACTTTTATAAACTGCTTTGTGCCTTTTCAAAATGTATTTATAGAAGTCACTGGGGGAATGAAAATTTCTGTTCAGGGAAATCTTTTCTAGACTACAGAACAGTATGCATGGCTTTATCATCTACTATATGCATTTGGCATAACGTAGTGAGAACAGCTGGCAAAGAAGTCTCCAGACACAACCCATTAAGCCAATTCCTTTTACAACTGTAGATAGGAACAGCCCAATTTAAGTATTTACTGGAGAAAATGCTAATTAAGAGCGCTTGCTGCTCTTGCAGAGGACCAGGGTTCAATTTCCAGAATCCAAATCATAGCACACAAACATCGATAACTCCATTTCCAGAGGCTCCAACACCCTCTTCTGGCCTTTACAGGCCTCTGCACACAAGTAGTGCATATAAAGTCATGCAAGCAAATAAGCATCTGCATAAGACAAAAGCATCAGTAACTCTTTAAAATGCCAAAACTTCAAAGTTATAGTAGAATCACAATTTATTGTTTCTGAGCATGAATTTTTTTCTAGCAAATAAGATTAGTGAATTATCAGGAAATCTATTATTATATTTCATTAACTTAATTGCTCAAAGAGAAGCATCTTATTCATCTCCATAAATGCCAAGATGGTTTGTTGAAATGCTATTAATCTCTTAAGGAAACATGGCTTATATCAGAAATAATTCAAACAAAATGAAAACAAGGAGATCTCTTTCGAACACAAACAGAACAAGACTTGGAATAATTAGGAAAGAGTCAGGGTCCATATAAAAGTGATGGAAAATACGCAATGTCCTGGACTGCACTGAATGATGCAGGAGAATGATTGAAAAACCTGTCTTGCTAGATTGAAAACTCAGAAAAAAAAATAATTGTGTTCCCTCTGTCTAATATAATTCCATAAAGGTTTGAGCTCCTCGACCAACTCCAAGAGTAAGTTTAGATGATTAATAAAGAGAAGCCTCTGGATGACTAAATATATACACTATTTATAGAAAATGTTGAACAAAAAATAAGTAATTTTGGTATCAACAAAATAATGTAGAAGAATGACAAGAAGTAAATACGTTTTCCAGATACTGAAGTACTCAATGCTAAGGACAAAGAAAACAAACAAGGAATCATGTACACATACACACAGCATATATGTACACACATCAATACATATACTCCATGCATACTTACATACCACAAACACATACAAACCACAAACACATTCAAATACCACACACAAACTACATACACAACACAAATATACAAACCATACCCAACACACTGTACAGAGAAATCCAAGTCTATAAAATACTACATAAAACATATGAAATATAAAATATGTTAAAGAAAACTTGGCACATCATGACTCACTGCATAGCTGTTTGAAGCCTGAATAACTAGAAGTATTATGGAACTCTGCACTGAAGTGAGCTGGCAGATCTCTGGGTAAGCCACTACCACCTCCTATTGGAGGAGCACGGTGTGTGTTCTGCACTGGAGCTGAGTAGATTTAAGCCCCTTGCTTTAAAAACAAAGGTGTGGGTAAATGGTGGGAAGCATAAAAGGGCAGGTAGGAGTGGTTTCTGGCTGTCTTTCTCCCTTCCTCCAGCTCACACTCCCTTGTGTAGAACCACTGTCCTCAGTCTCCTGTGAACCTTCCAGGGTTTCTCTAAGACTAAAACAAAGTACAGACACATGTTCTAACGTGGCCCTTTCTTAACACAGAATAGATCACACAAGCTGGCCTTACCGTTATCTGCTGGAGCAAGCCTTCTCATTGCTTCTTTACAGCTGCATAATATGCTTTTGTATGCGAACCCCATCATGGGCTTAGCGCATATGCTGTCGATTTATAGCAGGTGTGTTCCTGGGGTTTTGCTGCTTCTAATCATATTGCAGCTCATACTTTCCACTGTGATACGCTGAAAGACTGATCACTTTGCCTAAATCTTGCATTTCCTAAATTTATTTGACCGTAGACTATTTTGTTAACTCTGTTAGCATCCTACAGGGATGTTATTCTTAAGATATACTCTGAAAAATTTCCAGGTTAAACATAAAGCTGGATTTCCTGCTAGCAAATTAAAACCTATACATCTTCCAAATAAGATGGGATAGAGAAGAGACTCTTGCAGCATAATACCCAAGGTCAGAGCCAAAAATGAATTAGATTGCTGGTTCTGATATAATTATAGATACAAATATAGATGAGCATATATAGATAGAGACAGACAGACAGACAGGGAAGCAGACAGGCAGGCAGACAGATAGACAAATAGATGATGATAGATTTATTAAATACTATACATCAGGAAACAAGATAATCATCTTTAAAAAATAAAATATGTAAATATGAAATAAACTATTATATAATTAAGATATTAGCTCTAGCTAATTAATAACAATAAATCAAGACCCTCAAAGCCTACATCTTATGAAAGAATATAAAAATAGAAGCAGCAAAAGTGGAGACAATTTTCTGTTCATTCAACCAGCTCACACTAAACTGAATGAAAATGTTAAGTGTGAACAAGTTTCTAGGGCAAGCGTGTGCTGTTTGAAGGAAGGTAGTGGATCAATAGATATCAAAGGCTCTAAGTACATGCTCAATGTGAGTTAACAATTGCGTTCTTAGGGATTCTTCGCCTTTTTTAATTTTATGTGTATGGATGTTTTTGCCTGCCTGTTTGTCTGTACACCCTGAGTATACCTGGTGGCCGCAGAGCCCAGAACAGGGTATCAGATGCCCTAAAACTGAAGTTACAGGTGATTCTGAGTCACTTTGTGGATGCTAGGAATCAAACCCAGGTTCTCTGAAAGAACAGCCAGGGCTCTTAGCCACTGAACCATTCCCTCCAGCCCACTCCCTTAAAATTAAGGGTAAAAATGTATACACAAGTCCTTGGTGTCAGGATGATTAATTAGGTTATAAATTAGAAACAAATATTCAATTATTATAAACAATTAAATAACTAAGGAAAATGAGGCTTTTATTTACAATGTTATTATACAAACATACAAACATGAAAATGTACTTGTAATGTTCTGATCACAGGTATTAAACAGGCTTCTAAGTGACACACATTTTTTTTCTGAAATCCCAAGACATGGTTTTCTGCTATTTTATTTTTGTGAAGAAATCTGATAATGTCTAGGGTTTTTTTTATTTTAGACAATTCGTAATTTCTGCCTCCACAAATTTAAATTTTTCTCTATTATATATATTTTATATATTATATATTGCCATAAAATATACTTAGAGATTTCATTATATTTAAATATTATATTTTTCTGTCACTTCTGAGGCCTTCTGATCTGCAGTCAGTGCTCTAATTCAGGGAAATTTCCTTCTATCTAACTTTAAGTGTGACTATCTGCCCCCCCCCACTTTCCTTCTAACTATATAACTTCTTTTTCTAAAAGATATATTTATTATGTATACAGTGTTTGTGTCTGCATTGGTGCCTACAGGTCAAAAGAGGGCAACAGCTTCCATTATAGATGGTTGTGAACCACCATGTGGTTGTGGGGAATTGAACTTGATACCTCTGGAAGAATAGCCAGTGCTCTTAACTTCAGAGCCATCTCCAGCCCCTAACTTTCTAACTTCTAACTGTGACTATCTGCCCCCTCTCCCGCTCTCCTTCCATAGCCATAGTTAGTGCACACAGACAGTTTTTTCAAGTGTGTGTCCCTTGCCATGTTACTCGTCTCAATCAATTTTTCCCATTGTTTTTCGAGTTTCTGAGTGAATTCACAAGCATTTCTGATGAACCCAAGAGATCAGGAGCTTGTGTGTTGCTCACTGCCTCTGTGCACTGGGGTTCCCTCAGCCTGTTTGCATCTGAAAGCTGTATTTGCTGCCCTTTTGTGCCTCTAATGGCCTCTCAGAAGTTGTTTTAGAAACAAATAAGGGCTTACTTTAAACTCCCATCTGTCCCTTGAAATAAGACCTTTAGCAAAGAAAGACTGACTTCTCCCCGAGATGGGTTCCTACCCGAGTCTGCCAAACACCCCTCCACTGAGGGTTTCAAGTCATCCTTCTTCCATGGAGTTCAGTAATGGGAAGCTGCCGTGGATTAAAATTGGAAAAGTCCTTGATCAGAGCTTCAAGCTCTAGATGAAGAGAGTGAACCAGCTTGGCTGCCCTGTGGATTCAGCCAACCGCTGGTTACATAGGGATAGTTGGAGCCTTGCCTGTTGATGTCTCCTCTTCCAGCCAATGGGAACTGGACATCCATCCCTAAGGTGTTAGTTCCCTACCCTGATGTCTACTGCACATCCCAAAACTGATAGAAAGCTCAAGATACGTTCCCTCCACTCCACCTCAGTTCCATCTTTCAGCCTTCTGTACTGGGGCAGGGTCCTTTAACTTCTCTCAAGTGAGCTGCTCTTCCAGCTGGTGGACCTCCCTTCAACTAAGTTCTAGCGGCTCACACTCTGAAGTTCTATCCAGTGGGTGGCACCTCACAAGCATTTTCAGAGCCGAAATGAATATTGACATTTCTCTGAACACTTCAGGGACAAATTCCAACGCAACGAGTTACCTATATTGGGCTTAACCTAGAGCACTATCTCCACACTTTGAAAGTGATGCTTTCACATCTCCGAAGAGTAGCATAGCAAAGCAACTTATTTTAAGAGCTTCCGCCTACCACTGTATTGGCTCTAATAGTGTTCAGAATGATAAGTTCCTGGGAATACAATCAGATTATCTGTAAGTGGCAGCTTCATCCCCAAGGATTTTGTGGTGACTCTTCCGGCTTACACTTCATGCCGTACTGCAGTAGCTGGGAAGGTTTACCCTAGGGGATAGTCCTGACTTGGTTTGCTTTCCTGCTTTTCTGCCATTGTCTTCATTTCTTCACCAGAAAGCTTGTAGTTATTGGGCTCTCAGCTCAGTTCAAAGTTGAAAGCTTTCCTGAGAAAACTGCTTCTTAATAGCCATACATTTTATTGTTGTAAGAATCCTTCTTCTGGCCCTGATTTGATGGAGAGTTTTATCAAAATATGGGCTGGGGATGCAACTCAGTTTGTGGAGTTCTTGCATGAAGCCTAGGGTTTGATTCTCAGCACCACAAAATCTCAGTTTGGAGATGTATCACTATGACACCAGAACTTGGAATGCAGAGGCAGGAGGATCAGAAATTCTAGGCCATTCCCTCTTGGCTACATAAGAAATTTGAGGCCAGACTGTGATACATTAGACCTGTCTCGGTTTCTTTTCATTTTAACAAAATATGTCAGCATCTAAGGAAAGTGTATCCTCCTTCCCCATCACTGAAAGTTGTTGCCATTCCATCTTTGTGTCGCACGGGTAACCCTATGTTGGCCCTGATATGCATTAAATATGCTGATGGCTAGTTGTAGTAAATATAATATTTATGTCAATATCGAAAGGTAGCAGTTTGGTGCCAGAATATTGGCATTAGAAACTGGTATTTGAACACTGACACTAGAAATCAAGATCTGAGAGCTTGAGAGATGGTTCATTTGTTAAGATCACTTACTGCTCTTCCAGAGGACCCAAGCTGGGTTCCAAGCACCGACAGCAGGCAGCTCATTGCCATCTGTGAGCCCAGCTCCAGGGAAGCCAATGCTGTCTTATGGAGTCTTTGAGCACCTGCACACTCTCACACACACAGGCTCGCACACACACACACACACACACACACAATTAAAGATAAAATAAAATAAACCTTAAGAAAAAGAAATCAAGATTCAAGCTCTAAGCACATTGCTCTTTTTTTGAATGACTCCCACTCTGGGTCTTGGGTTCCCTCTCTAATGTGGTAAGCACTGACAAGTAGAACCCACACAAACAAAAGCTCCTTAGGTTCTTAAGTAATATCTGTAGTAGTGGTTTCTCATGGGCTGCCAGTCCACAGATAATGACACACAGACTTATTGTTAATTATGAAATCTTGGTCTACAGCTAAGGCTTGTTCCTACCTAGCTCTTATAACTTAAATTAGTCCATTTATATTTATCTACACTTTATCATGTCGTGTTACCTCTTTCCACCTTGCACCTTCTGTCTCCTCTCTGTGTCTCCTGGCATCTTCTGTGTGCCTGGATTCCTCCTCCTCTTCCTTTCTTTACCTGGAAGTCCTGCCTACACCTCCTGCCTAGCTATTGGCCATTCTGCTTTTAGCACCAATCACAGCAATAAGCCTTTGCACAGTGTATAAATATCTACTAATGAAAACAGATCCTGACACAAGCCTGCTGATAGCAACCATTACAGCCCCACTGTCTCAAGGATGTGTTCTATTCCATTTTATAATGGCACAATTAATAACTGACTCTTACCTGTGTGTGCTAATCAGGACCAATTACTGGCTCAGTGGCCTCCTTAGTTTCAAACTCTTGGTTTTGATTGGTTTTTCTTTGTCTCAGAACACACCTTTTGGTAGTTTGTTTACTCCCTGCTTTAAAAAAAAGATTCCTTATGTATTTAAGAATATGTCTCTCTTCTATATAAATGCAAATGACAACTTGATTGGGCATAGATCTTGGGAATATCATTTTTTCATTTAAGCACCCTGGAGATTGTTCTTTTGTTGATGGAAGCCAAAATTATTTCTTCTTCTATAACTAAACCTGAAACTTGTAGCCCTCAACACTTACAATATTATATTAATTTAGAAAAGCAAAATGGGTTTAAAATATTAAATATTCCATAATCAAAAATGCACACTCTCTTTTCAGGTCAAGATATATCCTAGCCTTTAAGCACTTTTAGTTAAGATTCTTTTGGCTACAATAGAAAGACATTTTGGATTGGAAGAGGAAAGTTTAATTTAGAAAATGCCCCTATCAGATTGGCTCTAGGGCAAGCCTGTGGTATACTTTTCTCCAGTTCATTGGGGAGCAAGCCAGTAAGCAGCACTCCCCCACAGCTTCTGCTTCAGTTCCTGCCTTGAATTCCTGCCCTGACTTTCTTCCATGATGGACCTGTAACCTGAGAATTGTGTGCTGGAAACTTTCCTCCCCAAGTTGCTTTTGGTCGTGGTGCTTCATTACATCAATAGAAATCCTAACTAAGATACCTAGTGATTTAAAAAACAATAATAGTAGCTAATGAACATGGACAACTCAACAGGACCAAAACTCCGTGTTCTGTCTCATATGTGATCCTCACCTGTAACGTATGCATGTGGTACCTAAAGTTCTTTCCCTGGGGGAGACACACAAACAGTGACCCCTCCTTTGAGGCCCCAAACCACAAGCCAAGCAGTGTGTAAATATGGGCAAACTCCAAAAACCTTAAAGGGAAATTGAAAGAGTAAAAACAGGAGGTGGGGCTGGGCGGTGGTGGCACAGGCCTTTAATCCCAGCACTTGGGAAGCAGACCGGTGGATCTCTGTGAGTTCGAGGCCAGCCTGGCCTATAAGAGCTAGTTTCAGGTTAGGCACCAAATTTACACAGAGAAACCCTGTCTCCATAAAAATAAACAGGAGGTGGGGAAGACTGGGAGTAGGCAGAGGACACATGGAAGAGGAATTCTAAGAGGAATTAGGGTACAAAGGAGTGGGGAAGATGAGAAAACAGAATCTACTAAAATACACATTATTCAAGAATTCCACAATGATACCTAATACCTCACATAATAATTTGTAAAATACAAAGATTAAAAACAAACAAGCAATAACAAAAACCCCAGCTATTCATGTAGGGAATGATTATGAGGGACGGCTTCCCTGACTTGGTTTTCACTGGTTCAGCTAAATTCTGTGGGAACATGCTTGCAGTAAGCAGAGAGTTTTCTTTTTTTTTTTTGTTTTTTGTTTTTTGTTTTTTCGAGACAGGGTTTCTCTGTGGCTTTGGAGCCTGTCCTGGAACTAGCTCTGTAGACCAGGCTGGTCTCGAACTCACATAGATCCGCCTGCCTCTGCCTCCCGAGTGCTGGGATTAAAGGCGTGCGCCACCATCGCCCGGCAGCAGAGAGTTTTCTGAATAAGAAGTCCTCCTCGGGCATGAGACCCTTAGAGGACTGCCAAGCAGGGTGGCATGAACGACTGGGCCTTGTGACCATCACCTATGTTCCTTCAGGTGGTGTCTGGATCACAGAGCAGCAGGCAATCCCCTGTGGCACTGGAGCTCTCAAACATCTGCTTGTTTTACAAATGTTAGTGAGCCACAGGCCAAGAGAACCAGATGGCAGGCAAATATGTACACATCATCGCCTTCGGTTGCCAAGGGAGCCTGTGATTTACATCTCAGGTGGAATTCCAGAATTGTCAAGAATCTCCCCCGCACGAGTCAAGAGCTAGTTTCTGGTGTGATCTAGAGTAGGGTCATGACTCCTCTGAGCCTCAGGCTCCAGGTCTGAAAAATGGCAGTAAGTACCTGAACCATGGGTTGGACAGGATGATGTGTGTGTGTGT
>JABTXL010001605.1:1120298-1145539 GCA_025134845.1 Neodon shergylaensis | reverse complement strand
GTGTGTGTGTGTGTGTGTGTGTGCAGGGATAGGGTCTAACTTTAGAAAGGAGGCTAAGAAAGGGAAGTACGGGATGATGAGAAAGGACAGAATGCAGACGACAAGACAAATAAATCATCAGAGAAGATAAAGATGTGAAGCCAGGCTTTTCATAGTTTCAACTCCATTAAATATTTTCTTTTTTCATGACAGGTGAATTCAACTTTGTGGCTACTGAAGTAGCAAGAACAGTTTTGGCATCCAAAGGACCTAACATTTGCTAGTCCTTTGAGGCAGTAGTCATGAAAGTTTGGCTTTTGTTTTAATTCCATTGACCATTACTGCAACAGGAATCAGACATGACGAGTCATTGAATGCGTTTATCACACCGGCTCACTCAAAGAAACTGCTTTTAAAAACAAACAAAAACAAACTTTGTTTTGAGAGACGAGGTTTTGTAGCCTGAAATTTCCCTTTTTTCTGTTCAAAACTATATCAAATCATTCCATTTATAGGGTTACTTAACATGTAAACTGTACTGCTACATATAAAATAAAGTATGGTTTCAAAAATATACACATTAAGCAGGGTGTTTTGGTGCCAAGTCACTTGAGGGCCAGAAGCAGGTTGCATCTGTATGAGTTTTTAGGTCAGCCTGATCTACATAGGGAATTCCAGTCCAGCTAATGCTATACAGTCAGACCTTGTCTCAGAATTTAATATATATTAATGTCATGTTGATATATACTAATATTTATCATATTAATATATTATACATATAATTTTATAGAATATATATTTATATAATTATTGATCATGTTAATATATATGTATGTACCTGAGCACAAAACCTAGTACACAGTAACCATGCATTTAATTTTTAATTTATTTTATTTACTGTTGTTGCTTTCTTTAAAGTACCTTCAATACAAAGACTTACAAAAATGATACTTAAGCCAGATACGGTAGTTCATGCTTACAACCCCAACACTTCGGGAAGCTGAGGCAGAAAGATTACAAATTTGAATCCAGCCTGGGCTACAGAGTCTATTGGCAGGTCAAGGTCTAAACAGAGGAAATGAGACCCGGAAGTAGTCGAGACAGACTGAGCAGCATAAACAAAGCTGCAGAGGCAAGAAACGAGTTGTGAGTGGTGAAGTGGGACCAAGTGATCCGTCCTGGGACTGGGAAGGTGTCAAACTCCGCAGGCACGTCAGGCTGGATGTGTCGAGGTCAGAAGACAACTTTGGAGATCCGGTTCCCTCTCCACTATGTGGTTTCCAGGCACCGAACTGAAGTCCTCTCAGCAAGCGCCCTTTGCCCACTGAGCCATCCCGCACACCCAAACTTTCTAAGCCTACGGCAAGCGTCACGCGCCGTTGCCTGAAGAAGCCAAATCCAACATTTGGTACTGTTAAAAGATCTGAACGTTTCCTACCTCTGAGGAGGAATAAAGGGCAGGTAGAAGATTAAAAAAGAAAAAGAGAAAGAAAGAAAATGAAAAACCCTGTCAGTGTGTAGTTTGTTGGTCAAAACTTTGTCTAGCATTTGCGAGCCCTGAATGTAATAGCTGGCACCGAAAAAGAACAAAACACAATCAAGATACAATGGCTTATTGCTTTGTCTCTGTCGTCTTGATCTCTTTCATAAATCTGGTTATTGAAAGATAGTAGGCAGGCTCTCTTGAGATTCTCACTTCTGTCTCTACTCTATTTCTTATATTCACTTTCATTTTTCTAAGATATTCTGAAAAGACTCAATTTATCCTCTGCCTGATTAAATTGAATTTCCTTCTTTGTCCGATAGGTTATTCATCATTTTTTAATTTAGCAATCATATTGATCTCTGTGGTTGGCTAGGTATAGATACTGGAATTCATTGAATGGCAATTTCCTTTTGTTAAGGGAAATCTGATGGCTGTGTGCATGTTTACGCACATGAATTAGCTTTGTCAACAGTATTCTCTTTTTTTCCTGTCATTAATCCAGTTGGGAAGACACATCATCAAGTCATTCAGTAAATTTACAGCCGCATTCTTGTCATGAATTCTCTTGGAAAAAAAATTCTCCAGGAATCTAGATCAAGTACTGTGCCTGACATAAAACAATGGCCAAGATGCCATCTGTGCAGGTTTCAATAAGAGTAGCCAACATAGGCTCATATATGTGAATGTTTGCTTCCCAATTGGTGGGTTGTTCTACAAAGATTAGGAAATGTGGCCTTGTTGGAGAAAGTTTGTTACTGGGGGTGGGCTTTAAGGTTCTCTATCTGTATATGTGTGTGTGTGTGTGTGTGTGTGTGTGTGTGTGTGTGTGTGTGTGTAATCTGTCTCTATCTCACCCTGCTGTGTGTGATCAGGATGTAAAGTTCTTAGCTACTGCTCCAGCCTGCTGGCCACCATGCTCCCCACCATGACGATCATGGACTAATCCTCTAAAATTGTAAGCAAGTCTTCAGCTAAATGCTTCATTTTATAAGTTACCTCAGTCTTGGTGTTTAATCACAGCAATAGAAAAGTAACTAAGACACCCTCTTTACCCTCAAGGCTCATAAAGTTTGCAGGGCAGAACAATAAAAACAAACTGTTGAGTCCATGAGTGATATATCAAGAACAAGTTCATAGCCCCCAAGAGTACAAAGAGAGGGTGCTCCTTACCACAGGGTCATGAAATATGTCAAGCAGACAAGTGACCAGTTGACTCATAGCATGTGAGGGGAAGAGGGTGAAGAAGTGTTCAGTAGAAGGGTAAATTCCAGGTGGAGGTGACTGCATGAACATCTCAGAAAAAAAAGATGCTAGGTCATGTTTAAGAAACTAAAATTTAAAAGAGATGACAGCTAATGGGCACCAAGCATGGTGATAGTTAATGTTTCTTACCCTAACTGGTTTAAGAAATACCCACAGCCTAGTGTCACTGAGGAAGAGGGAGCGTCACACTGAATAATTGCCTTGTTCCTATTGGCATCTGTGACTGTCTGTGAGAGATTATAATTGATTGATGATCGATGCCTCCTCCCACTGTGGTCAGTGCCATTCCCTGGGCATATGGTACTGGACTAAGAAAGGCATCTGAATGTGAGCTAGCAAGCCAACAAACCAGGCTTCTACTTTAGTTCCTGTGTTAGTGTCCCTCATGGTAGCGTGTGATCTGGGAGTTGTAAGCTGTGTCGAGTTGACAAACTGAGAATGAAATTAAAAATGAACCAAATACATATATGCATGCAATAACATTGATGGAAAAAAGAAGCCATGGATTCTTTTTTTGTTTGTTTGTTTGTTTTTCCCTGAAGAACAGGGAGGAGTATATGGGAGGTTTTGGAGGGAGGAAAGGGAAGGGAAAATGTTGTAATTAAAATTATATATATATATATATGTATATATTAAAAAACAAAACTCGGGACAATCTCTTTACACACCCTTCACAAGTCAGTAGTGTGGCTCCCCAGTTATGAAACCAGATTTTTGGAGCAAGTCATCTGATTTGAGAGCTCACACAGTATGGTCACATGGAGTGTGTGAGTATCTGGGGTGGGTAGGTGAGGCATGATAGGAACAGTAAAGGAATTCCACGCTGGAGATCATTAAGACTGTTGTAGGCTTTGCGTTCTGTAGTGTTGGGTTGAGAAAGTCCTGCCACACATGAGGGGAAGTGACCTTTGTTTGGGACAAATAGAAATGTAACTGCTGAGGACAAAAGGTCACAAGGAAGGGAAACTTACTGCTTATTTCTGGGGTGAGAAGTTAGAAAAACTCCACCTCCCATATTAGAGGCCCACGGCCTCAGTGAGTGTCCTACCCAGTGGACGTGGCTGAAGCTCATGACCGACATCTGAGCTAGAGACGCATAAGCCTGAGCCATGAATTCACAGATGGATTTTAACCTTGGGGACTGTCAAGTCACCTTGTGAGAACTCCCTGGAGGGAGTCAAAAACATTAAACTTCAGCAAAAGGACTGTGAATCAGTGGTCAGCCCGGCAGGAGGGAAGCTGAGATGTGTGTCCCGGTGACGCAAAATCCAAGCAGGTCAGTCAAGCTGGCCATATGATCTTTCCCAGCACAGGGGATAAGGTGTGCCTGGTTGGAATCATCCTGGCTGAGGCTGGTGTCACAAGAGCCTTGGAGAGGAAGAGTGGGGAGAAAATTGGAGGTTTCTACAAAGTAGTGATTAAGACAAGAAAGGAAGTAACGGGTTGAGTACCACTTACTGAAGCACACAGATTTCAAAACTGTTTTCCATTTTGGAATATCTGCATACACATAATGTGATATCCTGGAGATGGAACTTCTGGTCATCCTATTTCATGTATAATTTCAATTCATGCAACCTAATGGTAATTTTATGCCATTTTGATAATATCATGGACGGAACAAACTTTCACGGTGAGGAATTTTCTACTTCCGGTATTAGAAAGTTTCAGACCCCGAAGAAGTCATATTGGGGGATTTGGTATGCTCTACCTGTAGAACCTGAATAAAGGGTAGAATAAGAGTAGCAGGTTCGAGGACATGGATCCTCAGAGATGGGCTGTAGTGGAGGAGCTGTGAGGCAGATGAGTTGAGGGGAACATGAACCGTATGGCGGGCATTAGTCTCACTCTCTGCCCCTGTGATAAAACACTCTGACCAAAGCAACTTAGGGGAGAAAGGGTTTTCTGTGCTCACAGTTCCAGGTCACAGCCCATCCCTGCAGGAAAGTCAAGGGGCAGCTCGTCACAGTCCACCACATTCGCCGTCAAGGCAGAGAGCTCAGCTAGCTTTCTTCTCTTAGATCATCCAATATCCCCTCCCCAAGGAATGCCGCCACCCCACCAGTGGTCTTTCCACTGATAGAGATAAATCCCAGAGACATGCACGCAGGTTAATCTAATCTAGACAGTTCTTCATTGAGGCTTTATCCTCAGACAATTCTAGATTGTAACAAGTGACAATCTAGGCCAGCATCCCAAAGGTGTAGTAGTTTGCCTTTTGTTATAATGAAATTTCTAGGCTGAGTACTTATGAAGGAAAGAGGGCCAAAAGTCAAGGCAGTGTGAGCACCAGGTCTGGTGACATCACCCTGGGATGCGTCACTGCACGGAGACAGCATCACAGGCATCCTCTGAGGGATGAGCCCAGCAATGGTGGCTGCATTTGTTGGCAAAAGAATGAATATCCCCAGACAGAAAGCTAGAGCATGACTCAGGGTCAAGCTTGGTCTCTCAACAACCTGTTCCCACAAAAACAAGCTCAGTGTCCTTCAGTAACTAATGCCTTCTGGGGAGGCAGCACTCTTTGGGACCAAAGGACCTCCCACTAGGTTCCACCTCTTAAAGATCCACCTCCTTCCAATGCCAACATACCAAAGTTTCCAGCACACAACCCCTCAGGATATTTGTTTAAACTGTATCCAGATTGCAGCTAATGGGGTATTTGAAATCTGCATGGAGAAAGTGGTACAAACTCCAAAGGTGTGGCCAGAGAACAGAGGAGTGGGAGAGAGGAGAAAGGATGGCTACTTGAAGAGTCTGAGCACCTAGATGCCAACAAGCTGAGCAGTTGTTCTTGAAGAGAGTGAAGTCACTGGGGTGAGGTGGAGGCTGGGACGGAGAAAAGGGAATTGAATCAGAGTTAAGGTCCTTAAGTGGAGAGACCAGAAGACAGGAAAGTGGCAGCAACAATGGCATGCTATGTGTTTTCTAGAGGGTTGGTGCCAATAGGACAGATGGAGACATAGCCTGGAAGGGGCATTAAAGAGTTTTTGCCCATCTGCTGTCTCTAAGGGAGCAGAATCGCCAGGATGCTCTATTAAGACAAGAAGCAGAGCCTTTCTAACACTCCAGCATAGATGGGAGTGTGCCTGCCTCCAAAGTGTCAGCAGTTTCAGAGAGAAGTATAAGAGACTGGGTAGCTGATGGGGCAAAGTAAGGTGATTGGAATTAACTCCTGGGACATCCTGTGTGTGACGGTGAGCCAGGGTGATGCACTGAGATTTGAGACTGAAGCCAGAAGTCTTCTGACCGAGGAGATCATTCAACTTGCTCCATAGACATGAAGGATTGGCCAGTGTTCCTAGACGTACCTCCATCTTCCGTAAGAGACAACTACCCCATTAGGCTTCCTCAAAAATATTTTTGAGAACCTTAATAGGAAATGAGGTGCTCAGTCTCACTGCAACTTGATAGACCATGGCAGACTGATATCCATGGGAGGCCCACCCTTTCTGAAGAGAAACAGGAGGAAGAGTGGATGGGGGAAGTGGGAAGGGGAGGGCCTGAGAGGAGAAGAAGAAAGAGGGGAAATGTTGGTTGGGATATAAAAACAAAAAAAAATAATAAATAGCCAAAAATATTTTTGAGAGATCTGATGATCTTTGACAAGGTAAACAAGATTATTTTTATCAATAAATGAAAATTAGGGTGGAGAGATAGCTCAGCTCATAAAGTATTTGACTTGCAAGAGTGAGGACCCGAGTTTAATGCCTGGAATACACATAACAACCTGGACGTGGTGGTTCATTTCTTATAATCCCAGCAATGGGGAAGCAGTGAGACAGGCAGATCTCTGGAGTTTTGGGTACAACACTCAAGGTCTTCCTCTGCTCTCCCAGGCTCATGGACACACACAAACGTGAATACACATTGGAGAGGGGCCGAAAACGGAAGCTGTGATGGTAGATCATACCTGTAATATCAGTACCCAGGAGGCTAAAGCATGATTGCTATGAGATCGAGGTCAGCTTCCATTACAGTAAGAGAGCCCATCTCAATCAATCAATCAATAGGAAAAAGATTGGAAAGAAGCTCAGCGTGTCACAATGTGGTCGGGCTCAATTGCTCGCTCAGTATCATAGCACTGCTATAATGCTTAGGATAAATTCTTAATAGGACAGGGAAATGCTTGTGATACTTAGGCAGGGAAAGGATAGGTGGGGACAGAATTACAGAATAGTGATGATGATGACATGGTACTAAACATTAAGAGCAATTTGAGCCTACCATGCTCTCCCTCTTTGAAAATGGAATGTGTTTAGTGACTGTCTTTTCTATGGGAATGCTCCTGTCCATTCCCTGCATCTGAGGTTTTAAAGCATGTGTATCCTCTTCGAGCAGAATGTGCTGGCAGCATGTCAGTGCTAATGCCAGCTCCAGCTCTGACAGCCAGTGCTGTGGCCCTATTCCCAGCCCCACGTTCAGTCGTTTTATAGTTTGAAACTGAAATTGGCAAAAGTATTTATAACGCAATGTGCTATGAATTAGGAGCTTTTCTTCTATGGAGCCAAGTGTCCCCAGCAAACCACAGGCTGTGGATGCAGACACCCCATTGTCTTTCATCTGAACAAATGCCTAGAGACACAAGGAGCAATTTTGTTCATGTACCAGCTACAAAAATGCAGAGCCTACCTTGGAAATTTAGAATAAAAAGCATCTGTCACCATGCCAGTGACTGGCAGGCATGGACAGTATCCGGGTGCTTGCCTCATGACTGAAAGTAAGAAGGATCCCTGGGACCCGCTCAGCACTGATGGCCTTGACTCATGCATGGAGATCGGTCCCTGTCATATCTTAACATGCTGTACTCTTTGTCTTGTATGTCCATGCACATGCATGTTTGTGTGTGCAGGTGTACATGAGTACATACAGAGGTCAGAAATTAACCTTGGGTGTCATTTTTTAAGGTACTGTCCACCTTGTTTATTGACAGGGTCTCTTGGGCTTCAGACTTGCTAAGTAGGGTGACTGGCCTCTCCATGTATTTTTTAAAATGTACTCATTCTAGCTATATCTGTGTGTATGCGTGTTGGGGGCAGTGTATGGGCTTATGCCTTTGGATGCCTGCAGAGTCCAGGGTGTTGGATCCCTTGGAGCTGAGTTATAGACAGCTGTGAACAGCCTGGCGTGGATGCTGGAAACCAAATACCAGTCCTCTGCAAGAGCAATAAGCGCTCTTAACTGTGAGCCATCTCTCCAGTACAGCTCTTCCTCCCTTGCCTTTTCAAGCATCTATTTTAAATACCCATTCTGCCTCTCATACAGAATTGCTCTTTCTATGTAAGAAGTGGTTTAGGTCCAGTCTCCAAATACAGACTTCATAGGACAGAAATAGTTTCACTACTTACAATAAGGGAAAAAACAGTCACTGAAGGAATGATATTGCTAAAACTCCAGAGTGGAAGGAATCAAAGATTAGTTGATGAGTGACTTCATTTGACTCCCTGGTTAACACTGAGCACTTTCTCAGAATAAAAAGCTCCCAAAACCACCCACTTTGATTATTTACCCTCAGGCATTGCCCCCCCCCCACACACACACAAATTAATTGACTGTTTGATTGTGGTCAGAGGCTTCTACTTCCATTCTGCACTCGTAAATGATCTTGGGGTGAGGGTGAAGCAGCGGGGTTGTTCTTTCAGAGATGTGGTCCAGTCAGTGAGGAGAACACACAAGAGTATGGCCTTTCTTCGGACGCAAGAGTCCTGAACACAGGATCTGACTGAGAGGGTGGATGTCCTGGGGGATACCAGGGACACCGTTGCTGCTTACTGGAGCAAAGACTTGGGGGAGGCATCATAGAAAGGGGCTGTGAGCGCAAGGGTAGTGTTTGTTCCTGGAGCCAGCAAGGGCCCTGTCTTTCTCAGAAGAAAAAGAGAAGGTGGGATGCAGAGGGAAAGAAGTTAAGACGCTAGTGTTTAAGGGTCTTGGTATTCTCAGAGAAATGAGAAGCAGAAGCAAGCACAGAAAGACATCAAAAGTTCTGGGATCTGCCGCATAGGTAATGAGAAGAAACAGAGAAGCTATGGTTCTGTGTCTAAGTATATGAGCTATAACACAACCCCACGTTTGCAAAGCTGGGTACCATTCACACATTACCCCTATTTACACAACGTCTCTACACAATAGAAAGCAAAGTGACTCCATCTCATTTTCAATGACAAAGGCAGCCCAAAGTTAAGAGACTTATTCAAATTCACACTCTTAGTAACTAAGGGAGCCAGGATTCAAACCTGGGGCTTCCAACTCCTAGTCTCATGGCCTTCTACTGTACCAGGACACCTTCAGACTGAATTCTAAGTTGTTTTGGAAATCCAAAGGAGCCTCTGCTGGGATTGGCTGATGTTTGGGGGCACTGGAAAGAGTCTGTCCCCTCATGAGATGCTTTAACTGGAGTGTCACTCTTCCTGTCCAACATGTCAGCCCAACTGCTCTGATGTATTCAGAGTAACACGGGGAAGGTTCAGTATGCAGAGGGGGGTTGTGAATTCTGCAGCCTCTGGCTTTCCCCAGTGACTGGAAGAGCCACTGTGGTCTGGATGCCTGGTATATATCCTCCCTGTGCTGTACCCAGCATTCCTCTCCTTTGGTTTCGAAAGCTACCAGGTCTCCTAGTTTGCTTTCTGTGGCTGTGATGAACACCATTACTAAAAGCAACTTGGGGAGGAAAGGGTTAATTTTATTTTACAGCATACAGTTCATCAGTAAAGGAAGCCAAGGCTTTCTAGTTTGCTTCTGACGTAAGTTCATCTAGCTTTCTTGCACAACCCGGACTTATCTGCCTAGGAGTGACACTGGCCCCGCCTACATCAGTTAACCAAGCAAATGCCTACATCCACAGACAAATCCACAGACCAATATGGCGGAGGCACTTCTTCAGCTGAGGTTCCCTCTTCCCAGGTGGGTCAAGCTCACAGCCCAAATTAGATCCACCCCAGGAGAGCAGTACAAATAAAATAACCCAAACTTCCACTCTTAATCACAGTCTTTCAGTTCTTAGCCACAGAACAAGTACAGCCATGCCTACCGTCTTCCTCCTTTGTAACCGAGAAGTGAGTGACTCTTCCTCCTTTGTAACCGAGAAGTGAGTGACGGAGACCCTTTACAGCTTTATCACCTGGAACATTTCAAGGCCCCCACTTCTTCCACCACCTTCCCCTCTGTCACTGCCTTTATAAACACGCGCACCCTTTGTCCCTATCGTTTCACTTACACCTCCACCCTGCCCGGTGACAGCTTCCACACCAGCAACCTTGGAGACTCTACCCTGTAGAGTTTGAAAGTCAAAAACTGAATAACATAAAAGGTGCTCTCCCATCCGTCCAGAGAGACTTCAGAAACGCCGTGGTCACTGAGCTGAAGCAAACATTTGTCACAGCAACGGCAGCTCTAGGCCCGGAAGACAAAGACAGGAAGTTTTGTTCAACTTTCTCATTACATTCAACGAAATTCCACAGCCCACCTACTACTCTTTAGGGCTCACTTGGGGGCTGGAGAGATGGCTCAGCGTGAAGGGCACTGGCTGCTCTTGCAGAGGACCTGGGTTTGGTTCCCTGCACCCATACAGCTCACAGCATCTGTAACTCCAGTTCCGGAGGATTCAGTGCCTCTTCTGACCGCTGAGAGTTTCTGCACACACTTGATGTACATATGTACACTCAGGCACATGCAGTAAATAAAATAAAAATAAATAACTATTTAGAATACAGCACATATGAAAACCATGGACCTGGAGCAAAACTTTCCTATTTATTTAAACTTCTCTATTTATTCAACTTTATCTCTTTAATTTAAAATTTTTTATATTTTTGTTTCACTTTTAATTGTGTCAGTATGTCTGTGTGTCTGTAAATGTCTGTATGTCTGTGTCTGTGTGGAGATATGTGCATGTGTGGAGAGATGCCTCTATGGAGGTCAGAGTCATTTTACCCCCAGAGCTGGAGTTACAGCCTGTGTGAATCATCCAGTATGGATGCTAGGAGCTACACCTGGGTCCTCTGCAAGAGCAGTGCGTGCTCTTCCGCCCTCTCTCTTTCATGTAGGACTCAGCTTCTTAAACCAAGGGTCACACTCCCTGCGTGAGGTGGCGTAACTGAATACGGGGTGTCGTGAAAACTTTCACAACAGTGTAAGGTTTATAAAATGCACAGCAATCAAACATAATGAAGCCAAGATGTTTCTGGCAGCGGTTGGCCAAGGTGCATTGTGCAACTTCACTACAACTTGTGCCCAGAACACACAACACCCACACAACACATTCACGCTGTCTACCCCCCATCACCAACCAACACCGCCTGAAACAGCCAAGCTCAGCAGGAGACTATCACACATTTGAACTGCAGTACTTTAATATATGGGCCAAGTTTCCTGCTTGCAAAGAAACATAATGGCTTAATTCCAGAAAACAAAGACTTTTTAAATTTTTTTAAATCTTACCAAGCTCCCTCAGCACCTTAAGTATCAAAGTAGCCTGTCTTCGGACTGTATCATGTTAGAAAGTTTGATTTTGTAAATTGCTGTGTGAGTTGCTGACTTGAATGTTGGGGGGAAATCATTAAATTAATTTTGGCATGGGATTAGGACAGAATTTTCGACCATTTCTGAAATGATCTTGGCATCCTTCTGCTATGTATTTGCACGAGGCAGTGTGTCCAGAACTGATTCTAAAATCAGATGTCATTCAACTCTGAAAAACATTGGCTATGCTCCGTGTTCTGAAGTGACAATATTAAAAATAAACAAACATCCATATCTCCTTAGTATGCAAATTTGCTTTTGCCTTTATTAAAAGGTAAATTATATGAGTACCAAAATTGTTTTTAGACGAATGGCTTTGTTATCAGTAACTGATTTATATACTTATTTTATATACCTATACACTGAGTTTTGTAAAATTTTCTTAGGAAAATGGAATTTCAAATAGAAAATGTTTAAGAATCTCCTAAAATACCATCCATAGGGCTTTGCACAGTAATCAGCTACAAATGGATCAAAGCTCCCAGTATGAGCCTGACCCTGAAACTGGGAGAAGTGAGCACAGTGGTGCCCTGCTGATACAGTGTAGACAGCTTCCTGAATCCGATTCTTTCTATTCATATAGGAATTGAGGACAGTCACCGACAAATAGGACCTCATAAAACTACAAACCTTCTTACACCAGAGGAAAGAGTCAGCTGTGGGAAGAGGAAGCCCACAGAGTGGGAGAGGCTCTTGGCCAGTTATATATCTGACAGAGGATTCATCTATAGAGTACATGAAAAATTCAAAAACAGGGAGTTGAGACAACAAATGACCCAGTTAAAAAATGGCTACAGATATGAACAGAGTTCTCAAGAGAAGAGGTAAAAATTGCCAAGAGTTATCTTTAAAAGTGTTCAACGTCTGAGCAATTGGAGAAACACAAATTAAAACTACCTTGGAATTTCCTCTTACCCCAGTCAGAAGGGCTTATGTCAGAAAAGCATCTGCAGGGCGTATTTTACCCTCATGTCCATTAACTAAACTAACTAAAATCAATAGCACCATTGATCACCGATGTGTTTTTTAGAAATCATTCTCATCTGGTACCCCCTATACATAGTATGGTATTGTTTTTTAAAATAACCACGGAAACGTGGTGTTGGAGAAAACATACTACTTAAACTTAGAAGGCTTGATGTCTCCATCTGTCTTTGCTTCTAACAAAAAGCCCCCTGTAACCAAGTGTCCTTATCTTTGGAAAGACAGTTGCCTCAAAATAGCCATTTCCTTATTCTTTATCTTCATATATACAGATAGATAGATAGATAGATAGATAGATAGATAGATAGATAGATAGATGTTATAGATCTAGATGCTATAATTATAGGTATATTAGATAGATATAGATTATAGATATAGATAATATAGATATAGATGATGTAGATATAGATAAACTCTGTAACCAAGAATGACCTTGAACTTCTGATCCTCCTGCCTTGCCTCAGATGCAAGTATGTGGCATCATGCCCAGTTAATTCAGTGCTATTGATCAAAAGCCAGGCCGGCACTCTACCCACTGGGCTACATGCCCAGCCCAACAAGACCATTTACAATATCCCAGGATGCTGAAGCAAAAATGCCCAGAATTTGTCTCAAATAAATTCAGCAAAGAAGAAAAAAGTCATGGTATTTTGTTTTTAATATCAAAAAAGAGATATTGTTCTTATTTATAAATTGCTATGTACCAATCAGTGTATACTACCGTTTACTCAAGTCTTACAAATTAAACAGCATTGGTCATAATCCTTTAGCTTCTTAGAATTATATCTTGTCTAAGCACCAGACAGAGGAAGATTCTGCTGATGGCATGAGTAGGCAATGCAGAGAATTAGAGTCCCATGGGCTCTTGTCTCCAACACTCCAACTCATCTATCATCCGTCTATCTATCTATCTATCTATCTATCTATCTATCTATCTATCTATCTATCTGCTATCACCTATATCTACCTATCACCTATCTATTTATCTATTATCTATCATCTATCTAATCTTTCTCGCTTTCTTTCTCTCTCCCTCTTGCCCTTTCTCTCCCTCTCCCCCTCTCTTTCTCCTTCAATACCTCAGAAGAGCAAAGTTTTAAATTGGTCTTCTCTCTCTTGCTCTCTCCCTCTTCCTCTTGCTCTCTCTTGTGCTCACTCTCTTGTTCTCATTCTCTCTCTTGTTTGCTCTTTCTCTCACTTGATCCCTTTCTCTTGTTCTCTCTCCCTCTCTCTCTCTCTCTCTCTCTCTCTCTCTTTCTCTCTCTCTCTCTCTCTCTCACACACACACACACACATACACACAGTCTTAAGTAGATCTGGAATTCCACAAGGATTTACAGCAGATCAAATGCTGCTGACAGAGAACATACAGCAGAGAGAACAGAGCTCACAGCTGGTGCAGACAACCCTCCTGGTTCATTCCTTTGCCAGGCTTCTGATTCCTGTGAGGAATTGTAAAGGTGGGAGATTAATATTGTTAGTGGTCAGAGAAATTCCTTTCCCTTCTCTATGGAAAGTCTGACAGGAGAGTTGGCTGTTGAGGGAGAAGTCCCCATTCCAGCCTTAGGCTGTTGTATATTGCAGAAAGTGAAATGGCAAGACATCTCTTCTCCCAGTTTGTCCCCTCCTTTGCTCTCGCTCTCAAATACTCAGCCTATGTCACCTGCATCCAGGGGATGATGAATAGCCCCAGAAAACAACAGAAATGAATTTAATTTACCACACATCAAATAACTTTGCTGTTAGATGACAAAAAGCAGTCGAGGCTCCTGGCCAGGAATCTTCTTGTTTTGATAGCTTAAATACCATCTCTCTCATCCCCTGCTGCTCCAGATGGCTTCCATGCACCTCTTCCAGATCAACTTGATTTCCACTAAATTCTCTGAAGGAAACATCCAGACCATATTAGTCACAATGGCACAGTGGGTTCAGGAAAGCACTCTGCAAGAAGAATGCTCATCTGTGAGGTAAATCTCATGAATCAGAGTATAGAGGACCCTGTATGTCACCTCCGGCCACAGGGCTCTTGTCTTCTAGGTCATGTAATTCAAAGTGTGCCTGTCATCACCCGCTCCCGGAAGCTATGACAAAGGAATCATTATGATCTCAGTGGGTCTCCGGGTCTCTTATAAATAGGAGCCATCACTATTACTGAACATGGGACATGCTAAAACAGAAAGAACTGGGTCTGATCACTACAAAATGAAAATTAGAGAATCTTTGAGTATCTGTAATTCTCTTCCTTACTTGTGAAATAAGAAAAATGGGAGCCAGAGTAGTTGACCCACTTCCCAAAATTACAATGAGCTACAGAAGAGTGAGGAGAGGAAGTTTGGTGAGAATTTGGTGGGCTTTATTTTTAGCAAAGTATGTAGGAAATGGAAGATTAAAAACCAGCACCTCAATGTGTGGAATAAAACAATTTATATCAAGAAGCAAGCAGAAGGAGGGAGGACAGATACAAACAGGAACCTACAATGAAGGGTAGGGTTTGAATGGAAGTTGAAGGGAAAGTACATTCTCAATGGATAGACGGATGATGACATTTTTCAGACAAAGGTAAGTAGTGCAGGGAGCTTTGCTAGGCAGCCTTGTTTCCACAGGATGACTAAAGGACAGGTCCATCAGAAGGATGCTGCTGAGGATAAGCACTAGCTACTTGTCACACTTGAAATGTAGATGATCCACACTCCATTCATTCAGGAGAATAATGTCAGAATCAAAGAGGACACATTCTGTTTCGGTTTTGGTTTGGTTTTGGTTTCTTTAATTTATTTTCTTTAGTTCATTCTTCTCTCATGTATCACATATTGACGCAGTTTCCCCTGCCTCCTCTCCTCCCATCCCCTCCCTCCTTTCTCCACTCTCTCCCAAATCCACACCTCCTTCTTCCTCTTCAGAAAAGGGCAGGTCTCCCAGGGATATTAACCAAACACTGTATGTCAAGCTATAATAAAACTTGGCACATCCTCATATTAAGGCTGAATGAGGCAACCCAGTAGGAGGAAAAAGGGTCCCAAAAGCAGGCTAAAGAGTCAGAGATAGTACCCGCTCCCACTGTTAGGAGTCCCACAGGAATGCCAAGCTGCACAAGCATACATAAATATATACAGAAAACATAGGTCAGACCCATGCAGGCACTCTGATTGTCAGCTGAGTAAGAGGCCACATTCTTGAGGAATGTTCTTGAGGTCTCACTACCCTTTCTTGAGGAATGTTTTTTTAAATAATTCTCAAAGGTTATTCGATAATGTAATGATTTAGGGGGTAGGAATAACACTTGCTCCTTCATTAGTATATGTGGAAAACCAAGTGCTTTTCATGTTTTATAGATTCTAATCTTTACAAAACCATGATGATGAAGGTATTCTGATTGTCCCCATTTCACACGTAGTAGATCCAAGACAGCAAAGATTAATCAGCTTGCTGAAAGCTACAGACCCGCTTCCTAGCAGAGCCTAGGCCTAGAGCTCATTGAGTAAAACAAAGGAAGCTCTAGAACTAATGCCTGGGTTCGAGTCCTTCTTCACCGGCCTTCTAAGATGCACCTACACTTTTCACCCAGCAATGTGTTCATATGGCTGTGACTTCACAGGGATTTTCCAAAGTTCACAAAGTAGGTAATTCTATATTTTTAACTTCAAGATACTTCCCACCAAGTTTTGTAAGTATTGTTTCAGAGAAGACATGACATAGTCTGGTTTACACAGAAGATTTCCTTCTGGTCATGAAGTGGCAGAGAGGTGGGAAAGACACCAAACAGATGGAACACTACAGTAACCAGATGGAGAAAGCCTGAAGGACCAGGAAAGAAAGCTCCTTGGGGATGGAAGAGGTCTGGGTGTGTCCATTATTGGAAAGGTGAGGAAAATGGATCATTCTTGGGTGACCCTAGAGTATGGAGCATAGGTGGAGAATTGTCAAACTAAACATGAGACAAGAAACCAGTCATGATATTTATTTATTTATCGGTATTTGCTTAATTTGTGTTTGACGCAATTCTAAATCAACACCAATGAACAAAACAAAGACCCTACTCATGTGCTCTATCTAAAGCTGAGGGCAATAAATGTTTAATTCAGATCATTTGTTAGGAGGTCAGAGAGCTATTGGAAATACAGCAAAAGGAGCAGAAAGGGGTGGGTGATGGCTCATTCAGTGAAGTGCTTGCCTTGCAAGCATATGGACCTGAGTCCTACCCACAAGAACTAATGTGAAAATTTGGTTATCTTTGGGGCTCACCAGCCTGGCCTACTCAGAGAGCTCACTGCAAAATAAGAAACCCTGTCTTAAAAACTGAGATACACCTGAGAAACAATACCCAAGGTGAACATCTGGCACACATACATGTGCACACAAGAGTGTGTACACACACGCAAAGACACACACACACACACCTTAAGGGATAGACTTTGAAGGGAAGAAATCGGAGTAGATTTCACACCCCACTGGGATAGGCAGGTCACTAAGAAGTGACCCTCAACCTGATAGAGATGGAAAATAGGATTTGCCACTTCATTTACCAAAGCAATTATTTAACTAACACTCACCTATTGAACAAAATCATCGACATAATTAGTAACTGTGGCTGATGGTGAGCTTGAAGAAGAGGAAGAAGCAGAGAATCTCCATGTCTGGTGTATTTGCTCTGATGAAAGTGGTCCCATCTGGAAAATTGCTTTCAGTATTTCTAAAAACTCCTTCAAGGCAGGATGATTCAGACTGGGAGGCTAGGCACATTCCTGTGTAAGTTATTCTCCCATTGCTGTGATAGAATGCCCTGACATAGACAACGTAGGGGAGACAGAATTTATTTAGGTTATAGTTCCAGGGGGCCAGGCCGAGGCAGTCTATCATGGCTGGTCATGTATGCAGTGGGAGCAAAAGACCATTTCAGTAGTCAGGAAGAAGGGAGATCACATTCCATCTGCACACAGGAAGCAGAGAAGGAAGCAAGCAGTGGGACCAGGCTATAAAATCTCAAAACCTACCCCTACTGATGGGCTTCCAGGCTCCACCTTCTAAAGGTTCTGTAACCTTCTCAAAAAGCAACTCCAACCAGGAGCCAAGTGTTCAAATACGTGAGCTTGTGAGGAACATTTCTCGTTCAAGCCTCAACAGTGATAAAGCTAGTATGTAGACTCAGGCCCTGTATGAAAAAGTTAAACCAACTGGGCCTCAGTTTCCTCATTTGTCGTGGTAGACAGCATCAGCCTCTGCCACTCCATGTGCCAGTCATGATCCACGTCAGTCACCTGCGTCATTTCTCTAAGAGCTGGAAACGGGAAGGAGGGAGAGCTGGCTCAGTGGTTAAGAGCACTTATTGTTCTTACCAGATGCCGCAGGTCCGGTTACCCAGGACCCCACATCAAGTGGCTCACAACCGTGGGTACCTGCATGCATGTGGTCCACACAAACTCATGCGGGTCCACGCACACATAAGAGAAGTCTGCAGAAGTGCAGCTCAGGCACATGGCTTCACTGCCACTCTTATTAGAAGTTTGAAAACATTGGTCATTTCTCAAAGGCTGTTGCACACTCTCACACGCTCTTGTGAGAATGGGCTCTTCTGATGAGATCAGGCACCTGCAGAGGGGATGGCCGAAGACAAGAGTGCTGGTGCTGGAAAGCAGGTTCCCGAGGCTGGAGAGATGGCTCAGTAGTTAGGGCTCCCGTTGCTCTCAGAGGACCTGAGTTCAGTTCACAACACCCATGCTGGAGAGCTCACAAATGCCTATAGTTTCAGCTCCAGGGGATTGGATGCTCTCTTCTGGTCCCGTGCACATCCATCGGCACATGCAGATATTCACACAGAGATACACATACATAAATAAAAAATAAAATAAGGGTTTCTGACACATTTGACACTAATCTCAACAGTGTGGTTTCCTGTTTTCAAGAGTAAAAAGCAAAAGGAGCCAACTAGAGGATGGAAGATACGAAGTTTGCACCTTTGTCAGCGCCATTGCAGAGTCTGGGGGAGGTGGGGCTTGTGCACAATCACAGAAACCACATTCCAGGCAGAGGGACACAGAGGCAGAGCATTCTTACAATTGGGGAACCAGGAGGAAGTCACTGTTGCTGGGAAGTAGTGGGCTAAGGGGGGCAAACTAAGAAACAAGTCTAAAGTGACCCCTGGCATGGACTTGAGCTTCCCTCTGAGTAAGTCTCCATGGAGGAGCCTAAGTGGAGGATTGGTACAGCTGGGTGAGACTTGAACATGAACTCTCTGACGACATGGCTGAGATTGGGAAGTAGGGCAGAAATATGGAGACTGTGGCGATAATTCTGGAGACAGGCCCAGGTGGCTTTGATTGATGACACTGGGGAAGTGGAAAGTGGTCTGACTCGGTAGATCTTCAGCAGCCTAGCAAATTTTGCTAAGGAAAAAAATCTTGAATTTTGTAAAGAGTAAATCCTGCTGCACCTGCCATGTAGGATCATGACAGCTATGGTCCCTAGGAAACGGAGAATTCTCCTACCAAGGGCTTTGACTTGGTCCTGGCCCCAGCGCTCGCTCTCTCTCTCTCTCTCTCTCTCTCTCTCTCTCTCTCTCTCTCTCTCTCTCTGTGTGTGTGTGTGTGTGTGTGTGTGTGTGTGTGTGTGTGTGTGCCCATGCTGAGCAAATCTGTGCTGTTTTAAATCCTATAATCAAGCAGAAAAATGCCTGTGTACATTTTGTAAAGTTTGATACTCCCATGGGAAATTGCCAGAGTAGGAGTGAGGGAGGGGACAGCATTAAGAAGGGAGAGGGAGTCCGGCGATGGTGGCGCACGCCTTTAATCCCAGCACTCAGGAAGCAGAGGCAGGCAGATCTCTGTGAGTTTGAGGTCAGCCTGATCTACAAGACCAAGTTCCAGGACAGACTTCAAAGCTACAGAGAAACACTGTCTAGAAAAAAAATAAATAAAGGGAGAGGGAGGGCCACAAGAAGCTCAAGAGATGAGCCAATGAACCATGGGGGGGAAATGAAACTTAAGAGCCAAAGAAAAGGAAGTACCAGGGGATGAGGAAGGGCAGCTCAAGTTAAGTGATGGAGAAGGGAGAAGTGGGTGGAGGTCCAGGACTGAGGGAAGGCTATAGCTCACTTTTTATATGCAGGCCAGAGCTGCCTGACTTACAACTGACATGACTAACCATCATTCATCATCAAGCCCCACACAGGATAGTTATGATCTAAAGCCCTGGGGTCTTCTCTCCTGAGGAAGGAGGAGTGAACAGAAAAGTCCCCTCAGTCTTGAGAGTGTCCCACCAGGGTATTGCAACAGTATTCAAGAGGGACAGACCAACTCGAGGAGTCTATGGAGGGACAGACCAAACTCTATCCTGGGAAAGCAGAAGTGAACAAATCCAGCATCTTTCCTCAGTTTCCAGATACTTAAAATCAAATACCAGAGGGGATGCAGAGATGGCTCAAAGGTTAAAAGCCCTGGCTACTCTTCCAGAGGATCACAGTTCGAGTCCCAGTACTCACACAATGACTCACAACCACTTGCAATTCCTCTTCCAGAGCATTCAATGCCCTCTCCTGGCCTCTGTAGGCTCTGCGTGCACATGGTACACAGACATGCATTCAGGCAAACACCCATGCACATACCAAATGAGCCTTACGTCATCAACTAGGATGAATATTGTCACAGAAGTCGCTGACATCTGTGAGACCACATACTTACTGGAAGGTCAGGAAAGGTGCCCTAAGGTTAGTGGGTGAGGAGGAGTCACCCGCTGAGAGGAGGAGTTACCCACTGAGAGGCGGAGTTATCCGCTGTGAGATAAAGAAGACAGAGCTCTCTAAATATGCATTTCCTCTGAACAGAAACTTTCTCTTCTGGAGAAAGAGGCTAAGGCTAGGAAACCAAGGAAACTTACAAGGCTCAGGGAGCCCATGAAACCCGGTAGGGTGTTGGGAGGTGCAGCCAGCAAATCACGTAGGGGACTCCAGGGAGCTTTCAGGAGACTGTCACCCATGCTGCAGTAAGCTGTTTAAAGATACAGCTGCCTGAATCCCTCATGCCATCAGCTACCCCTGTGGACTCATTGGTTCCTCATGATAGACTTGGGTGGCATGGATCATGTGGTCTGTTGTTAGGGCTGGGTCTAGCGTGAACAGATGTTTGTTCAAGCCTCTTGGATGGGGAAAACATCACACAATAGCAAGAAAGTGCCAGAGAGGCTTGAGGCAGCCTGACAAGCTTCAGAGACAAGAACAAGGCTAGAGAGGGCAGCTGGAGCCCGGTGCAGGAAATGGTGTCTAAGGTGTGGCTGCAGAATAGGGCCAGGCCAGGTTAGGCGATGCACTCCTGGCCACCTGGAATTCTGTGCCCTCATCCATCCAGTCACAAAGGCAAGATGCAGCTTCCAGACACAGGACCAAACAGGAAGAGAGAGGCAAAGAATGATCAGGGCACAGTCAGACTACACCTGGAGGAAGACCATCCCCCACGGCAAAGAGTTTCCCTGAGAAAGATCCAGAAACAGCCCCCACCCCGGCCACTGATGCCCAACCAAGACCCTCTTTGGTGCCAGGTTCGCTATGTAACCTCATGCAAAGCTTTGCCAGATACCACAAATAGTAGTTGGGGAGCCAGAACCCCAAACCTGTCAGATGGTGAAGCAAAAGTATCAAAAATGTTTTAATTCCTAGAAACGTGTTGACTGGTTATGTTTACAAGACCAGGCCTCTGCTGGAGAGAGGTGATGGGGAAGGGCAAGGGAGTGAACAGAAAATGCAATTATTTGCTGTTTAAAAGGAAAGTATGGGGGTGTGGATCAGTGACAACCTGGGGACACAGCTGGGGAAGTGTTGACTAGCACAAAGGGACCAGAATCACAGATCTCCCTTTGAAGCTGCTTAGGACTGACGGAGCTGTAGGCCAGGATTTTAATTAGTTTCTATTTGGATTTACACTTCCACTGCTCCTCTCAACACTGAGACCTGTCAGATGCGTTTGGGGAACAATAATTGCTCTTTGCAACCATCAATTAACGGTGTCTTCCAAGCACCACAGAAAATAAATAAGCACTGTTTTGCTGGGGAAAGCTGGCAAATTCTTGTCCTGAGGAAGGAGCTACCAAGACCTTTTTCCCGGATCTGTGGCCAAGTTATCTTACATTATGAGTTCAGATCAGTGCTGCCCAGTGTGACCATAACACAAACCAGAACGCCTGAATCCAGACCAGTGGTGCCCAGTGTGACCATAACACAGACCAGAACGCCTGAATCCAGATCACTGCTGCCCAGTGTGACCATAACACAAGCCAGAACACCAGCTGAATGTGGAATTTTTCATTTTCTGGTAGCTAAAGTAAGAAAAAAAGATAAACATCACTATATGCACTATTGATCCTAATACATCCCTAGTGCTATACAACCAATGTGTCCTCATTTTATCAGTGTTGCTGTGATGAAATACCCAGACAAAAAGCATCTTCGGGGAGAAGAGGTTTGTTCTAGCCCACAGTTCCAGGTTACGGTCCATCAGTGCAGGGAAGACAAGGCAGGAGCTACAAATAGCTCATCACATCACAGTCAAGAGCAGAGACAAAGGAGTGCATTTGTGTCCCCTTGCTTGCTTGCGCTCATCTGAGTTTCTCCATTCTCACACAGCTCAGAACCCACTGCCCAGGGACGGTGCTGCCCACAGTAGGTGGGTCTTCTCACACCGCCTAACTTAGACAGTTATTCACAAGCATCCACCTCAGCTTTCCCTTCTCACCCCTGCCCACAAAACAACCCAACATAGGCAATCTAGACAATCTCTCATTGTGACTCTTACTATGCAAATGTACTCACGGAATATTTTATATACTTTGGCTGGAGGTATGAAGTATCTTCAAATTGAGCCTATTTGTAGACAATTCAGTTGGGCCTTGACATATTTCTAGGTTCCCCAGCTATCTGTGGTCTGCAGCTTCTGTACTAGTTAGGATGAATATAGAAGAGAGACTTCTGGAGGCTTCATTGCCAGTGACTTTCAGTGACTTCTCTGTCAAAGAAAGGTGGCCATGAGTATCTGAACCTGTCATAAGCTCAAAGGTCCGATTGGAATTAAACTCTTCCCCTCAAACATCCCTTTATCCTTCTGTTTGGAAAGAGAATAAGAGATTTTTTATTTTGTAGCCAAATATGAGTAACATTGGCTGGGGAACACAGACCCAGGTTACTGTAAATACCATGTATCCACGTGGTAAGTTTTATGAAGGCATTACAATAACTATGCTGGTTAGTTGCTGTGGGAGCACATTCTGCTCCTTTAGCCAATAGTCTTTAAGATACCAGCCCACCTGGGCTAGATCTTAAGTAAGGGGAGAAATGGAATTCTGAGGATATAATAGATACTACAACAACAGTCCCTAAATTTCTGGCTTTCTTCTGTCCCACACTCTTCTGGTATGAAACAGAAACTCGGAATTTTTCTTTAAACAACATGCTTGGATTTAGAGAAAGAATGAGCCATGCTTCAACTACAAAGCCAGCTTTGATTTTTAATTGAGTTAGGACTACAAATTTTCTGAGAAATAAAGAGGAAAAAATGTTTAGGTAATAGATTTTACCCTGCAGAGAATATTGGTACCATATATCAGATTTTCTTTGCTTGATAATTTTTTCTGGATAACTTTCCTTTATTTTTAGATGTCTAAATGCCCAAGGTCTTATGATTTCTTGAAGACAGCAATTTTTCCCTGTAAAGACAAAAACAGAACCCTGCCATACCCTTGTGAGTTTTCCTTATGACTAGTAGGATTGTCACCTCTGTTGATGAGCTATCATTTCTCCTTATCAATAGGTTTCTCTTTATAAAATTAAGATTCAGTTTGAACCCAATCTTAATTAATCTTGATGGTATCCATAGCTTTTCTTCTCCTGTGGAAACAAAAGCAAAACCCCTTCCCCAGTGTAGCACGTGTCCTGGTTTCCACTCTGAGGTCAGTACATCTGTGAAGTACACAAGCTGATTTAACTCAGAGGTTTTTTTCTCTCATCCAATGTCTCTCCACTACTGTTGTTCTTTTCTCATTAGCATTAAGAAAATTCAAGGTTCTTACGGCTGTCAGAAAAAAATGTTTACTTGTGGTCGGTTCTATGTGCTCCAACTTTAGCTGTTCTGCAACTATTTTCTTTAGGATTGACAGCTTTGGTTCAATTATAGGCCACTGTTCCACCCAGACAACTTGATCTGGGAGCCTTCTCAATGCAATGGGGCTAAGAGGCTCAATCGTGGCGGATCCCTGAGGGACAGTGGCCCTTAGAATTGGGAGTACAACTCATGGATAGGATCACGATTTGCTAAAACTGTCTTTTCGCAGACCTGATGGTCATCAAAGAAAACTCTATCTCAGTAGTTAGGACAGCACCCAGACCCTCCAGGATGTCTCTGCCCCAGAGGTTTCTCAGTACCATAGAAACAACAGGGTGGACGGCTCCCTTGTTGCCATCAAGATCCTTCCAGGTGGTAAGTTTTGAATCTTGTTGGCCTCCTAATCCATAATGGGAGAGCCAGGTCTAAATTTCCAAAGGGGGAAGCATTTCTGTTTCTGTTAATATAGTGACATTCACAACCATGTCCTCCAAGCCTCTAACAGCTTGTCCATCAAGATAGACAGTCAGCATTGGGGAGCATAGAAAAACAGGCAGTGTCCAAAGAGTTTTGGATTACCAGAGCCTCCTCTTATTGGCAGGGCTGAGGAGCGCCCCACCTGGAGTTTAAAGGGGCTGATGCTTCAGCAGACTGTGATCTGCAATCCTTTGCCCAATGAAATCTGTTATTGCATCTGCAGCATCAGGTCCTAGGTTTTGCTCGGGAACAGTCACACCATAGATGATCTGGTTTACCACATCCCCAGCAAGATCTATCTACTTGGGGCCCTTGGGTGTGTCACCAGCGTGCTGCCTGTCCACAAGGAGGACATCCAAGGAAGTGGTGAGGGCAGCGATGGAACCATCACTGGGGTCAAGATCTCTTGTGGCCAGTACCTATTTGTGAATGTCCTCACTGCAGACCGCTGCAGCCACATTGTGGGTAGGAGCATTAAGCCCTTCCCAAACAAATTGTTTGATCAATATTTTCCTGGGGGGTCTACTGTCTGCTCCACTGCTTCATTGACATGTGTGAGAAGATCAGTAAAATGTTCCCCTTGTTGTTGAATAAAATTGCAGAGTAAGTTGAAGGGTCCTGTGGGGTGCGTGCCTTAAGACCTTGAAGGCCAGGTCAGAAACCTATTGGTAGTGGGCTTGATGGTCAATCTGTGCATGGTGGATGGGATGGGCAAAGTTACCTCATTCAGTGAGCATGTCAAGGGCCACTGAAACATTAATTAAGAAGTTAGTTCATGCCTGATAATCACAAGTTGATTTCCCGCTAAGAGAGGTAGCTGGCTCCAGCAGAGCTTTACCTGATGGAAGCCAAGCCTCCTGCATTGAGAGTGGAGCTGACCCGACAGGGAAGCAGAGAACATGGTCTTGACTGTGGCTGTGCTCAACAACTTTTGTGGGACCTGAACCAGCTGCTTCCTTATCATCAGATGCCAGAGAAAGATCAGACATGGAAGGGGTGGCGGTGATGGAGAGGTTACCCCTTTTGTAGAGTGAGACAGCAGGCAAGCAACAGTCAGAGAGAAGATACAATCGTGTCAGATCTTCATGCTTCCTGCTTAGTGGGGGACTTCAGAGGTTTTTGAGGCCACAGCTGTATGCCCACGTGGTGTGTCTGGACAAGGGATGGCATTTGGAGCTACACCTTGGTTCCACCTCCTGGGGGCCAGCCCTTATGTGGAGGTACTGGGTGAAAAAAAAAAACAGAAAAAAAAATGTGCCTTCCTAACTGGATGGGCAGACAAATATGACAGACAATACAAAAGAAAGAAAGAAAGAAAGAAAGAAAGAGAGAGAGAGAGAGAGAGAGAGAGAGGAAGGAAGGAAGGAAGGAAGGAAGGAAGGAAGGAAGGAAGGAAGAAAGAAAGAAAGAAAGAAAGAAAGAAAGAAAGAAAGAAAGAAAGAAAGAAAGAAAGAAAG
>JABTXL010001605.1:1088186-1120288 GCA_025134845.1 Neodon shergylaensis | reverse complement strand
AAGAAAGAAAGAAAGAAAGAAAGAAAGAAAGAAAGAAAGAAAGAAAGGCAGTTCCAATGCTTTCCCACTTAAGGGACAGAGGGACCTTAACACAGAAATACACTGTCTTAGGGGAGCTGTCCAGCACCAGGAGGGAGGAAAGGGAGGCTACTAGTCCCTGTTCAGGTGCCAGATGTAGCTGGTCCTACCTAACAGCTCCCTCGGGGGAGGGGGTGAGAAGGCAGGGTGTCAACGACATAGACACTGGGAGTCAGGAAAAGACTAACAGCAGACTCGTTTATTCTGCAATGGGTAGAACCTTATATAGCCTCCTCCCAGCCCCCAGGTTACGTTCAGTCAGATCCATTGACTTTACATGGTCCTCCTTCATTGGCTAGGCTCAATGAGGACCTCTGACAGCCCCCTCAGGCTGGCTCATCTCTCAGCCTTCTAGTCCTTATTTTCCTACAAAAGTTCTCCCAGAAATCAGGCTATGTCCCTTATACACAGGTGTGCGCGCACACACACACACACAGTTGATAAGAAAGCATGCTATGACCTTTCAGGTCTCCCGATATTGAAGTCTTTCCTCTTGCAACTAGGAGCAAGGTCTGCCCCCCCCCTCCCTACTCTCCAGACCCAATATGACTTTGGGTTACAGCCAGATGTCATAAGTGCCTTTCTGACTTCCTGACTTCTGGCATAAACCTCATCTCCCCACCCCCAAAACCTCTAAGAGCAAGAAACCCCCTTTTGCCCTTTGGAACCGAAGCCATGGTACAGGGTTTCCTAGCAGCTGCCTATAGCTGTGATGCTATAACCTCCCGGTGCAGTTCTGAGTGAGCTCCGCTTCCCCTCTACACACCTGCTTTCTGAGTTTTAGCCCAAGCCTCTCAGAGATGCATTGTCTTCCTCTTCTGCTAGCAGCCTCACAGCCCTTCCCTGAAAACACCAACTGTTAGTATTCACTGCTCAAACTATCCAGGAGTGCAAAAGTCTTGGGGATACAGTACAATGAAGTGTGTGAAACTGCCCAGTGAAATTCATTTATTCGTTTATTCATTTATTCCTTATTAGCAAGTGGGCATTCAGCATCCTCTGTGTGCCACTCGCTGTGTTTGACCCTGAGAATAATTCATACTTTATAAAGCAGGCATGATTAGACCTTTTAAGAGAATCAGTTTCACTCAGTGATAAATACTTTTTTTTAAAATTTGTTTGGGGTTTTTGTTGTTGTTTTGTGGGGGTTGAGTTGTTTGTTGATTAGTTTGCTGGTTTTTGATGTGTAACCTATTTATGTAGCCCTAGAACTCACTATGTAGACCAGGTTGGCCTCAAACTCACAGAGATCTGCCTACCTCTGCCTTCTGAGGGCTGGGGTTAAAGGCACGTGATGCCATACCCAGGTAGGGATAATTTAATACTTTGTCTTAACATGACAAAAATGGATCCATGAAAATGGATCGTTGTGTAGAATATAAAATCCACATGAGCTGGAGGCATGGGTAGGTGATTAAGAAAACTGACTGCTCATTCCTAAAGCCTCACAATAACTAACCACATCTGTAACTGTGCTCCAGAGAACCCAACACCCTTTTTCAGCCTCTGTGAGTACTACACAGTGTGGTGCATAGACATATATGCAGGCAAAACACTGATACATATAAAAAAAACCTTAAAAATTTAATCTGCTCTAAGTTTTAAAAGATAAAACAAGAGATTTCACACAAATGTTTGTGTTTTCAGAGTCCCGCCGGACACGGCATCTCAGTCGCTCTGCAATGGAAAGCAGCTTGACTGGAGAGTCTAGGAAGTCCAGCCATTGCTTCCTGCACCGTTGTCTTTTGCTCTGTCCCAGAGTTCCAATAGAGCTGTCAGTACAACCGGGTCACCACTGGTTTCATCTTCACTCTGTGGGTCTCCACAAGGCCAAACTAGCACTACTGAAACTACTGCTAAACCAATTTCATTCTAAACTGACTAGCACCCACATCAACAGACTCTTAAAATGCTTGTGCGTGCTAATGCTGTAAAGAGTTGCAGAGAGTAACCAGAAAGGGGGAGGAAATACAAGGAATAGAGAGATCTGAGGAAGCTCCACGGAGGACGTGCACTTTCAATAACCCGCAGGCAGGAATTCAGCAATGCCAGGAAACAGAGCCAGTGGCTAAGGACAGAAAGAGCCAGCAGAGAATGGCTCCAGCCAGATCATCATTGCTATCCTCACGTTAGGGACATTTCCCATCACACATATTGGAATTTTTCACTATTTAATACATAATTCAAGGCAAGAGTCAAATCCTAGGCCAAGTCCTCCTAATACGAGCAGATGATTTCAGTGACAGAGTTTCCTCCCATTCTTTTGGGTTGTTCGAAGATTTAGTTGTTTATTTTATGTGTGTGGCTGTTTTGCCTGCATGCATGTGTATGTACCTCGTGCATTCTTGGTGCCCATGGAGGTCAGAAAAGGTGTCGGATCACCAGGAGCTGGAGTTACAGATGGTTGTGAGCCACCGTGTGGAAGCTGGAAACCAAACTCGGGTCCTTTGGGAGGACAAGTGCTCTTAACCACTGAGTACTCTCTCCCGTCCCCTTCCTTCCATTCCTATCCCAGAACATAAGTAATATTCATGTAACAACCTTTGGCATAATTAGAGAATAAACCTTCCTCCGGCATTATCATCTATGAGCGAGCAAGGCAGCGTAATTACTTCAAAACCAGCTTCCGACAACCTTCCCCACATCCTTGTGATATTTCAACCTGCCTCAGGAAATGCATCTTCTTCGGAAATGCTGGTCTCCTCTTAATCCAAATTACTGCAAAATTCAGGCCTGCTGCTAACACTGATGAGCCAAAAACTAGAGATAGCCTGTACATCATGTCTAAATATTTAAAATCCGACAAGTCAAGCCGATACATCGTACCTCACAATCTCTTCCTGTTGCCTTCAGAGTTTATAACTTAATAGTGTCCTGAAAACAATTGTAAAACTTGGATTTCTTTTGGGAGCCTGGCCTTGTAAGACAGTGCAACCCTTGGCTGTCAGCTCAGTCCAGAGAGGGCTCATACAATGAGCTGTATCCAAGCTTTTCCTGCCTCAAGTCCCCAGAAGCAGGAGCACCTTGGTCAGTTCTCAGGCAGCATGAGCAGCACCATCCACCCTAGGGAAGGCTCAATCAATGTAAAAAGCTTACACAGGCACCAGAAGTTGCTCCAGGGGATCCCAAGGTCCCTCAAAATGAGAGGGGTTATCCCCTGTGAACCTGTGACACTTGTCTTCTTGGTTACTCCTCGCCCTGTATTAGTCAAGGTTGTCTAGAGGAACAGAACGATAGGATGAATATATTTTATTACATCAACCTACTTCAGTAGTAACAACAGTTGTCTCACACCTAAGAGGCTGAGAACTCACTAGTTGCTCAGTCTTTGAGGCTGGATGCTCAGCAGTTGGGAGTCATCACATAGTGGATATCGCATACTGAAAGGCTGATAACCCAGTTCTTGCTTGGTCAGGAGTCTGGGTGTCTCAGGAGCTTCAATCTGTCACCAAAACCCTGGAGGATTCCTGGAGAGCGCTGGTCCTCAGTCAGCAAGGGAAGCCCAGAAATGCTAGTTTTCAGGCCACTGAAGAAATCAGCTCTCAGGACAGATTAACTTGGTGGTGCCCAATGGGCAAAAGGCACAGCCTCTTCCTTCTTCTGCGCCTCCTTTTATCTGGGCTTCTCCTGGAAAGTACCACTCACACTTGGGGTGGGTCTTCTCACGGGGAATTAAGACAACTCCTCAGTTGAGACCCCCTAATCCGGTGCTTCTAACTGTGGCAAGCTGACCTTAAAACAAATTATCACCTACCCTGTGTGAAGGTGGGGCTGATCCTGGAAGGACCCAGTGTGGCTCCCAGGACAGGGACCCCCACTGACCTGAACCATGCACTCGAGTTGTCTTATTGTTGCTGTAATAACAACAGGGGTGGCGCTAAGTGCTGGCTTCATACAGTGAACTATTGATTGTGCCTCTAATTCCGTTACCCGGCTTATATCATGTTTCTCACTCAATTGTAGTTTCCCATGGAGCCAGCCCAGTTCTTCTGTCTTTCTCCTAGCACCTATGGCATGATGGATTGTGTGATCGAGGCATTGACTGGCATGCCCATTTTTCTCTCAAACAATCTGTCATATGGCCTGGAAGTGTTGCGTTTTCCCAGTGGACTTTCTAAAGATGATTCTTCCCTGTCTCCTCCTGACTAATTCGTCCTTTCTAACACTCTCTCTCCCACTTCTTTTCCTGACTCCAAATTTAGCCTGATAGTTTCCTTACTCCCAGTTCTCCATCCCAGAACTTATGGTTTAGGACCTTTTCATTACATGTATGCCAATCTATCTGCAATAGGTAACTGCTAAGTAAATTACTCGCTGCATAGGAGAAGAATTATTGTGCTTGGGTACGGTGGCGGCTAACCTTCATTGACAACCTGACTGGATATAGAATCTTACTTAGCAGACACATGTCTGGGGATTTCTTTGTGGTTGTTTCTAGAGAAGATTAATTGAAAAACGGAAGACTCGCTTTGAATGTGAACAGCGCCAGTTTCATGGGCTGGGGTCCTGGACTGAACAAAAAGGGAAATAGAGATCGAGCACCAGGATTCATCCCTCTCTAACTCTTGACTATGGGTACAATGTGACTAGCCACTTCTCGCTCTACTGCCATGCCTCCCTAGACTGTACCCTCAGCCTGTGAGACGAAATAAATCCTCCCCCCACAAGTAGATTTTGTCATGCAATGAGAAAAGTAATTAATACAAGAACATTGTTTTGTTTTTAACTTCCCTAAGTGCATTCCTATTGGTTCCTTTTAACTGCCCTAGGAAGCTGGGGGTGCATCTGTTATCCCCACCTGGAGCGTACAATTGTGGAGGAGTACTCAAGAGAAGATATGAGATGGCATGTGCACATCTGTCTGTCTGTCTCTCTCTCTCTCTCTCTCTGTGAGTGTGTGTGTCTGTGTGTCTGTGTGTGTATGTGTCTGTATGTGTCTGTGTGTCTGTGTGTCTGTGTGTGTATGTGTCTATGTGTCTGCGTGTGTGTGTGTGTGTGTGTCTGTGTGTCTGTGTGTATGTGTGTCTGTGTGTGCGTGTGTCTGTGGGTCTGTATGTCTGTGTGTGTCTGTCTGTCTCTGTGTGTGTGTGTGTGTGTCCTATCACATCCTTTTGTACGATCGGTCTTTAGGGATGTTTTTTATAAGATGGAATGAATGAGCAGTAGTACATAGTTCTTCAAATTTCAAAGACACATTCAGTGTTCCAGCCATTCGAAATTGAATCATGCTCTTATAAATATTTATATGAGCTTAATTAGAAAGTTCTAATTGCATTTTGATTTCTAATTTCTGTAAGAATTGACTTCATCCCGATCTTAATATCCTGAAGCATAATAGATAGGTATCAACCTTTTGCCGGATTGGAGAATACCTGTTTCCTCTAGTGCTGGGATGTGCAGATGGGAACATTTAATTGCTTCAAGTCAGCTTCCAGCTGTCTTCCCTGCTCTCAGTGATGACCCATCCCCCAAGCTGGCATGCTACTTAGTAAAATGTCACCTCTATACCAGGAGTGGTTCTTCCCCCGAGATATCGGCAAAGACCACCATGGAATTAGCCTTCCAGGAAGCTGCTGAAGACCAATCTCTGAGAACAGTTGAAATGACTCACCCCAGAGGAAGACCAGAAGACACTAGGTCTGGCTGCGTATTTTGGACTTTTCCTGAGAAGTAAATGAATCCTATTTAAACACAGAGGAGTGAGTGTGGGCACCTCCCAGAGAAAGACTAAATACGGAACAATGAAATCAAGAAAGCGAGGATCACAAGGTATTTTTGGCAGCAGCTGTCCCTGGTGGATGGAGACAGTGCTGGGAACCACTTGCTGCTTTAGGGGTGTATCAAGGCAGGTCAGGACCAGCCGTGGGGAGCAGGAAGGATATTATGAGTGATAGCACCGACTCAACTGCCAAATTTATCACTTGAACTTTAACCATCCGGTGGTAATCCACTGTAGGCAAGAAAGGGACACTACAGGGACTTATTATAGCAGCCTACTGTAAACACTGTGACACTGAATAGCAACGTGCATGTGCTCAATCAGAAGGGACGTATGTGAAAGGAAAATATGTCTCAGAGAGGAGATGTAGGACTGCCATTGAGGTGCCATGAAAAACGAACTTCTGACAAGCAAACAGAAATGAGCTGAAAGTGTGTGGCTTCCCTGTAAAGATACTGTCATGGTCGGCGTTAATTGTCAACTTGACATACCCTAGCAGCCTCCTTTGAGGAGAGTCTCAGTGAGGAACTGTCCGTATTCGGCTGGCCTGTGAGCATATCTGTGGTGAACTGTCTTAATGAAATTAACTGTGATATGGGAAGACCACGCCCACTTCGGGCAGCATCATTCCCCAGGCGGGGGTGGGGTGGTCCCTAACTCCATAAGAGTGGAGAGATTGAGCAGAGCGCACGCGAACCACCATGCACGCATTCATTTCCCTCTGCTCTTGACTTTGGATGTGGTGTGACTAGCTGTCTGTGGCTCCTGCCTTAACTTTCATGCAATTATGGACTCTACCTGGAATTGTAAACTGAATAAACCCTTCCTCCCCTAAGTCAGGGTATTTTAGCACAGCAACAGAAATGAAACTAGATTAGATACTTTTAGAATGAGACCCCCTCATGGTATGGGCTCCCTCATATTGAGAGAGCACCAACCTCAGGCAGGATTTGCAGGGTTTGATGTGACATCTGCAAAGCTGGTAGGTATGCAATTCAAGCACACTGTTCACTTCAGGTGGACTTTGATATTACCTCGTCACAATCTCCCTTACACTTCTGCAAATCTCTGAGCTCTGTGACTCAGTAAATGATGGGCAGAGGAAGGCAAACTGAGGGACAGAGAGATCTCTTCACCCAGGACGCAGAGAGGCAAGTCGGGGTGCTCAGCATTTTCCACACAGTGGGATTATCAGAAAAGGAGCAAACGGAACACATATGGCCTGAAAACCACTGTAAATGTTGCTCATCTTCTAATGCACAGAGGAGATCCTTTATTCCTACGCACATCCTCCCTCCCCCAGCCAGGGCCCTGGGTTCAGCTCTGTGCTGCAATTACAATGGGAGACCTAGCATGAATCATGTGATCCAAGCAAGTTAACATGGGACACAAGAAAACAAACCAAGATTTCCTGGAAGGAAACAACAAAACAGAAACATGAAATAAATAACAAAAACAAGATTTTTAAAAATAATCTCCAGTTTTATCAAGCTTTTATTATAAAATGGGCACTGTGTGAGGCAGTGTGCAAGAATAATCCCATTTTCAAAGACTTTATTTTTAGTTTTAACTATTTTGTAATGCATATGCCCTTGAATTTTAACTATCTCGTGCCCTTGAGTGCCGTGCCTGTGGCAATCAGAAGGTGTCAGATCCCCTGGAACTGGAGTTACAGACAGTTGTGAGCTGCCATGTGATCTGGAACTGAACTCGTGTCCTTGGAGAGAGCAGTTCACCCTCTGAACCACTAAGCCATTTCTCCAGTCCCTGTGTAATCCTATTAGGGTCTCACAAGTTCCCACTCTGAGAGTAGACAAATCACCTCTACTCTGTAGATACATACAATGAAACTTGAGAGGTTCATAAAATCATTGAGCTCATAAAACTTGAAAACCGGGTCCAGTACTCTTATCTCAGGCAGACAGCACACAAAGACCTAAGCAGAATCCGCAGAGCCCTGATGCAGCATTCGGTCTGTAGTCACTGGATACTGCATTCAAGCTTTGCGGTGCACTCAGCCTGACTCTTCCCCCCACCCTCCCACCCCCGGAATGGATCAGAGATCTTACTCCTCTTGCTGCTGCAACCTAATGCTTGACAAGAAGGGACCTGAGAGGAGAAGGATTTGCTCTGGGAAGACATGGTAATGAAGGAATAACATAGTGTGCTTCTGATACTTCTCCTATGGAGCATGGGCTAGCCTTGTACTTCAGCTGGTTCCTCTGAATTCTCAGCAGACCTGGGACCTGAGGAAGGCTTGGATCTGTGTTTTCAATCACTAGAGCCTAGGCACCTCAGGTCTGAAACACAGGAAAGCCTCCAGGAGTATTTGATGAATGGGTGCAGAAATGAGTAATGCAAACCCTGACAGTTAACTGCTAGGCTACTCCCCCAGAACAATTTGCTAAGCATCTCTTGCCAAGATATTTGTGCGTTGTGTTGCTTCTGTGTAAATCGTTAAATATTTGAGGCTTACGCAGTGGCTATTTCAACCATTTACCTCTGACAGAGAGGTGTCTAAGCCTGTGTAGAGCCTGGGGAAGAAAGGGGAGGTTGGTGAAGCAGCTATATTAGGCAAAACAACAAGTGATGGATTCTCCAGGGGCATGCTGGGAAAGAAGATCAGCTACCACCGATGCAGATGCACCCATTGTGTGGCAAAGCCTGCTTGAGATTCTGCTGGGCGTGGGAGTGTGAATGTTGTGTGGATTCCTTGCCCTTCTGGTCTGGTGAAGTTCTCTTTTTCAGTTATGAGAAAAGAGGATCTAACTAAGAGTTCTCTCTAGATCACATAGGAAATTAGGAGGGACAGAACAGCAAAGTGTAACCATGTCCAAATCTACGCTTGGAGAGAAAGCTTGGATGTTTACAGTCCTGCTCCTTGGTAGTCATGGCTTCATCTGTCACTCTTGTCAGGGGAACCGTCATCTTTTTGGCAGTACTGAGGCTTGAACCCAGTGCCTCTCACAAGCTAAGCAAAGACACTAGTGTTGAACTACACCCCACTTTTTTCATATTTAACTTGAGACAAGGTCTCACTAAGTAGCCCAGAATGGCCTTGAATGTACACTCTGTGTAGCTCAGGCAGGCTTTGAACTTGTGATTCCCTTGCCCTGACCTACTGACTATCTGGAGTTACAAGCCTCCATTGTCACATACAGCAAGGGTTATTCCTTGGCAGAAAGGACTGTCTCTTCAATAATAGGTTACTGGTCCTACAGCCCGCCAGTGTGAAAGGGAGGTTGGCTAGACGAACGAGAGGTCCCTGAGGCCACACCCGGGGCCACCATCGGTCCTACTTTGCCTGGACTAAGGGTTTCTCTGATAAAAGGCTAAGAGCTTTGAAGCCAGGAAGAAACTCAGGCAAACCAAGACTAATTAGTCCCAGTTTACCCTACACACCTAGACACCCTTCGATCCTGTTAGTCCCAAGTGCTCTATTCCATGCAGAAAAGGTAACCTTCCTGCTCACATCCAGCTCCACACTGGCCTGTGTGTGACGGGTTAAAGCTGACACAGTCTTCTCATCAGCTCACAGTTTGAGGGTCCAGTCTGCCGTGGTGGGGAGGACCCAGCAGGAGTTTGAGGTGTGTCTGGAAGCAGAGAGAGATGGATGCTGGTGCTCAGATCACTTTCCCCTGTTTGTTAAGTCTGGGGGTGGGGCTAGAGAGGTGGCTCAGTGGTTAAGAGTGCTTACTGCTCTTGGAGAGGACCTGAGTTCGGTTTCCAGCACCCACATCAAGTGGCTCACAACTGCCTGGAACTCCAGCTCCAGGGAATCTAATAGTCATAGGCGCCTCTGCTCGTGTGCACGGCCACACAGAGACACACGCGTGCACATAACGAAACATAACATAAACTTTTAAATTGTGCAGTCTAAGGGGTGGGATGACACTGCCTATATTTAGGGGTAGTCTTTTCACTTCAATTAACCCTCTCAGGATACGGCCTCACAGTCACACCCAGAGAGTGTCTCCTAGGTGGTTCTCCATCTTGTCCAATATCAACCATTACAGCAATCTACAGCCCACAGCCTGAGCCTTCTCGGGGGAAAAGAGAAAAAAAAAAACCTGTTCTCAACGTTCATCTCCAAATGGCCAGAATTAATGAAATATTTTTTTTTATTCTTACTTCAAAAGAAAAATCTACATCACATTGTGTTTTATGTCAGGGAGTTCCTCGGAGGCTGTTTTTCAAAAAAAAAAAAATCCCTATTTCCCTAGGCTGGTGACATCTCAACACATCTAGAAGAGACATGGATTTCAGGTCCGGTCTGCTTGGAGAATCAGCGTCATGCTGCAGTGTCACGCTGCATGGCCACGGAGTCTGAGCTCTGCCTCCCCCACGTTCCGGGGCCCACCCAGCCGCTCCAGCTGGATGCCTGTGTCTAAAAATCAGACTTAATGGGGTTCTTGCTGAAGGCTGGAGTCTCGGGGATGAAAATGACAGGAATGTACAGTGTCAATTTGTTCCTTTGCAACAAGTTAGGACAGCACCAGTCAACAATCGTGTGGGTGGCTTCGCATCCTGCAAAATAAGCTCCGTGTTTCTCTGGCGCTCTGCGGGAACACCCGGGCGCAGACGTGCCAGCCTTGAAAACTTGTTAATACTGCCCTTTCAAGTTGTAAAAAACAAAAACAAAAGGTGACTTGTGTCGAGGTTAGGGGGGTGGGGCCAGAGCGCCATCCTTGGGTATCATTGCTCAGGCACCACTGACCTTTGAGCATTGTCTCTCACCAAGCAGGCTGGGCTGACTGGCCAGCAAACCTCGTTGTCGCTTCCGTGTCTGTCTCCCCAGCACTGGGATTGCAAGTGCACACCACCATGTGTCTTTTTTAGACAAATTCTGAGGAAGTTCAAGCTCAGGTCCTCTCTACAAACTCAGCCACCTCGCTGGCCCCCACCCAGTGATTATTAGTAAACGTTTAAGGGGGCGTGTTTAGTCTCAGCCACTGCACATGCGCATGCCCATGACTCTGTGGTCTGTTTTGGGTGTGTGGAGGGCTCGACAGATGTCTTAGTGTTTATTTCAGGGGTTAAGATCAAATGATAAATTTCCGCGATCAGTTTTTTCCTCCCATCATGGGTTCCAGGAAGGAAATCAGGTCATCAGCTTTGATCAGTAAGCAGTTTTACCTACAGAGACGTTCGCTGGCCCCAAATCATGTCCTTGGAAGCATGACTGAGTTGGCTGTGCCCCAGGGACTATGCACAAAGACAGTTAAGACTTCTGGGATCAAACCCTGGAACCAGTCCCCCAGCTGGGAGAACATCTCATAAATACTCTTTGGGGAGATGTCCCAGCAGCTAGCAGACGCGGTTCTTTTTTGAACTGCAGTAGGGGTCACTAGGGAATCTGTCTCTAAGGAGGAGTTTGGATGCTGCCTTAAACCAGAAACCATTGGGACCTGCTCCGTCTCTTGTGGACAAAGGCTATTCTCCCAGAGCTTTGTCAGAGGTTAAGATTTCAGCTTATGCAGAGCGGGGTTGGCGTACTCCTATAATCCCAGCACTCGGAGTTACAGGCTGGCAAATCTCTGTGAGTTCGAGGCCGGCCTGGTCTACAAAAGTGAGTTCCAGGACAGCCAGGTCTGCAACACAGAGAAACGCTGTCTTGAAAAAAGGGAATTTAAAAAAAATTTCAGCATATGAATTTGAGGAGACATATAATCAGGATTCCAGGCCTGGGGAGATAGTTCAGCTGGTAAAGTGCCTGCCTTGCAAACACGGGGGCCTGAGTTGGATACCACAGAACTCAGAGATTAAAAAAAAAAAAGCAAGGTGATGAACTCATAATAATCCCAGCTCTGGGGAGATAGTTGGGTTTCAGATCCCTTGGACCAGGAGTTACATACGATTGTGAGCTGCCAGGCATGGGTGCTGAGAACCCAACTCTCAGTCTTCTCCCTGAGGCCTTCATATCCATAGCTACTCTCCTTGAACTCTGCACTGCTCCATGCGACACACAGACTTTCTGTCTTCGTTGTGTAGATCGGCTGACCTCATCTTTCAGCAATCGAGGCTCCTCTCTTATTTTTTTTTTAAGACAAGGAAGTGGTACAAAAAGTGGTCCAGAAAATGAATAGATTCTCTTTGGACAACGTGAGAAGGCAGGGGACAAAAATTCTGTCAACAGCACATATTAGGCCTGTTTGTTTTCTCACCTCCAGCTCCCAGCAGACTTCAGGTTGATTAACGCCATCCTCTGGGTTAATTCTGCACCGCAGATCAGCCGCATTGCTCAGCTCGCTCGTGGAAACTACAGACAAGCAGCCTGTGAGGCTCATGGCATAGCGGTCTACTTATGCTGAGAAGCTGAGCAGACTGTTTATCTTTCCCACATATTTCAGACAACTGACAGCCCTCCTGGGTTCAGGACTCAAGACAGGCCAGAGCTACGGAAATACGAGAAGGAACTCACACATGAACTGGAATCTACTTGGCCACGTTCCAAGTCACCCGTCTTGGTGAAATTCTATTTTGAAACTCTTTTTTTTTAAACTGTGCTATTTTTATATAAATTATCTGTCATTATTATTGAGTGTAGCAGACAATATTTGCCCTTCATATCTTTACTCATCCTCGGGAAAGTGTGGTTTCTCTGACAGGAGTGGCATGGTTCTTCTCAGTGCATCCCAGCAGAAAGAAAATGGGATGAGAAAACAACACTTCTGATTTCTATTCCCATTCCAGTCCTGAACTCCTTAAACAGGCAATTGCCTCCCCTGCCCCTTAATTTTTCAATATAAAACAGGGTGTGCAGTAGCTGCCTCTCCCCTGCATCCCCAGGGGTAATGAGGTGAAGAGGAATCAACTTCCCACACCCCTGAAATGAAATCACTGCACATAAAGACTGTTGGGTTTTCATTTGGTTTTGGTTTGGCTTGAAATAATCTTTTCAGACAAGATCTTCTGTAGCTCAGGCTTGCCTGGAAATTGTAATGTAGCAGAGGATGGCACTGAACCCCTCATTCTCCCGCCTCCACTGTTCAAGGGCTGGAATGGCAGATGTGCGCCAATGGCTGGTACTGATGGAGTGAGATTTCTACATTCCCCACACCCGGGAGGTCACTTCCACTATATCACAGCAGACCAAAGATCTTCAGGAGAAAGACCCCTGGCCATGGGACAGCCTTTGTTATTCTGCAGTTTCTCTTGCAGAGAGAAAACTTTCCCCGGGCACAGCAATAAGGTTGAGGCCGTTGCATCAGAGCCAGGATTCTGGGCACTGGGTTAGACCTAGGGACATACACTGTCATTAGTCACAGGTTAAATAAACAGAGCTGTTTCAATTGTTTTAAGTGTTTTCTCTTGCCCCTGGAAATACCAGGAGTGTTAAATAGCGGCCAGCACACACATTTATGGCTTAACTCATTTACGTGAGGAAATATTAATTGCTATCCATTGGCACTGGCTGAAGTAGTTTCCAAGCAATGCCCTACTCCAAATAGCCATGTTTGGGCTGAGAAGATAATCCAGTTGGCATGTGGTGTTCGGCGAATGCAAGCACATAAAATCTATTTACTTTATTGCTCAGCTGCACACAGGCAAAAGGAATGGAGTTTGATCCCAGAACTCATGTAAAAAAGCCCAGTAATCCTGGTGGGTAATTGGTGCTGGAGAGGAAGAGATGGGCTCACTGGCAAGCCAGTCTAGACTAATCAGCAAGCCTTGTCTCAAAAAAAAAAAAAAAAAACCAGGGTGGATCAGGTTGGTGAGATAACTGGGTGGCACGTGTCACTAAGTTGAACAACCTGGGTTCAAAGCCTGGAACCCACAAGACAGACAGAGAGAGTCACCTCCAGCAAATTGTCCTCTGAGCTGTATGTGTTCTCAAAATCAATAAATGAACGCAATTTTTAATTAAAAATAAGGTGGGGATAGAGAGATGGCTCAGCAGTTAAGAGCAGTCTGCTTTTATAAAGGGTCTGAGTTTTGCTCCCAGCACCCAGCTGGTGGCTCACAGCTGTCTGTAATAACATCTCCAGAGGATCCAATGCCTTCCTTTGGCCTCCACGGGCTCCAGACACACAGATGTGTACATACATGTATGCAGACAAACATAGGACTGACATCTGGCTTCTATATGCAAATATACGTGTACCAGTGCGTGTGCTCAGAGAGAGAGAGAGAGAGAGAGAAAGTGCTCATTTTCAGTGCCTGGCAGGGTGCAACACACAAGCTGTCTAGAACCCAGCTCTCCGAAGTACGTTGCTCATGTTAAATCATAGCCACTAAGGCACAAGCATATGCTATATCTGCCACCTGACACTCTTGCCCAGTAAGAACACGCTGCAGTGACTCAGCCAACCCAACCTTAGGCAGAGCATCCCCAGCAGCGTTCAGACCCTTCCAGAGCAACTGAGGGTGGGTGGGGTACAGAACAAAACAAATGATGAGCGATTCTCTGATGTTCAAATCCACTGAGGAGCAAACATGCCTCTGATAAAACAGAGCTTTGTTCTGTACGGGGCTGGGGTATTCTGAGATCTGCAAAGTTCACGCTACACAAGGCATAGGTTGGAAAACTTCTTTGTGCATGTGGGATGAAGGATAGGGTGGGTGGGCTAAGCATGGTGCACCATGGATCCAAGCGCATGAAATCTATATTACTTTATTGTCCAGCTACTGAAATGCCAACCGCCTAAAGGAACCACTGATTGGCCCGGGTGCCGACAGCAGGGTGGCACCACCTAGTGGTAGTTGTCTAGCACAGATTCCCAAATCAGCCTGTGCCACCTCTCACCTGGACACCTGTTCCACACCTTCACTTCCACACTATATGGAGCTGTTGGGTGCATATTTTATCAGAAATTTGGACAGTAAAGTCAGGGTATGACAGCATAAGGCTGGTTGGTTTTTCTCCAAAAATGTAGAGTCATGCCCACAGGAAATGTTACGCTAGTTGTGTTCTTATTCAAGTCCTTCTTCCAACTACTTCACTTGGGTTTCCCCTCCTATGCCCTTCCCACCATTACTTCCATCCCTGATGCTTTTATCCCCCACCAGTCCAATTCCATGTCCTTTTTTGCCTCAGATTAGGCTTGTGTCTTATTTTACGTTATCCCAAACCACAGTGAGCTCCACAGTCAAACTGAAAACTTTCTCATCTGTCATCTCAGAAATATAAAGTTTGTAGAAGCTTTTCATGTTTTACATTTGGTGGCAATCAAGCACTGGGCAGGACTGTTAACCACCTGCCTGCCCAGGAGCAAGAGTGCATATGCACAAATGGGCATTCCCAGCCTCCCCGCCATGCACCCACCCCCATGCTGCCCCTAAGCAGACAGAAGGAGGAGTGGTATGGATGGGGGAGCTTGGATCTCTCTTCTGGAGTCTCTGCTGCAATATTTCTCTTTCCAACATTTTAAACTCTGAAGGAAGACCAGGTGGCGCGACAAGAGATGGAGGGATTTGCCTCTCGTACCTCTTCCACCAACTGCATGTTGTCTTCTCTTGACCCTTGACTCCCACTTAGCTACTGCGGCTACCCTGCCTTTCATAGCTAAGACTATTGAGACTGGCGTCTCCAGCCACCATCTGTCTCTGCTTCCTCTCTTCCCATGACTCATCCCACCTGATCCAATCACTGACCTCCTAAATCAGTTTCCCAAAGCCAGACAGGAGGTTCACAACTTTATCCTTCTTCTTCACAAAGATAGACTCCATCTTCCCTGAAGCCTCTTACTCTGGGCTTGAACCCCTAGATGTGGTGTCTTCACTTCTCATGGCTGTCTATATCATGTCAACATTTTGTGAACCCCTAATCCAATACCAGCCCTCCTGCTCTAGATCCAGACATCTACTGACTCCCCTCAAGGTCAGTTCCCCCACAAGCCTGCTCCTCCTCCCAGTACCAAGCTAGGAGTACATGTTTGTGGATATGCACCTTAGTGTAATGATATTTCATTTGTATTTTAATAAGTAAAGCTTGCCTGAAGATCAGAAAATAAAACGGTTGTCATGATCAGCCTTACAGACCAGGCAGTGGTAACACACACCTTTAAGCCCAGTAGCCACACTAGTTTACTATAGCAGTTGTGGTAGACGCCTTTAATCCCAGCCCTTGAGAGGATTATAAAACAGGGGGAGACAGCTCTCAGGCACAATCTCATTCTGAGATTCCTGGAGGCAGAATCGCCATTTCAGACTGAGGTAGAGGTAAGAGCCAGTGACAGGTTGTTTTTCTTTTCTGACCTGAAGGTCGAACCCCAGTATCTGTCTCTGGGTTTTTATTAGTCCTGCTATATGTTAGCTCCTGTGTAAGCAGACAATGAACAATCCTGCCAAGGGCTTTGATTGGGTGAATATGTAAAACTTCACTCTCTACTGCTTCACGAGAGAAAGCCAGGTCAGTTATATTTTAAGAAGCCAAGTCTCCAGATCTCCCTCCCAGCCACATCACCTACAAAGTCCTTTCCTTCCTACCCATCCATCTAGCTTCTACATGAGTGGTCCGCAACCTGTGAGTTTTGACCCCTTTGGGTGGAATATCAGATATTACATTATGATTCATAGAGTGGCAAAATTACAGTTATGAAGTAGCAATGAAATAATTTTATGGTTGTGGCTGGGGGCATCACCACATGAGGGACTGTACAAAAGGACCATGGCATTAGGAAGGTTGAGAACCACTGCCCTACATCCAGTCATTCCCACTTCTGCTAGATCACTGCAGAGCATCCGAAAGACTGGTTCTTCTAGCCTCGTTCGACTCCACCAAAGCTCTACCATGTCCTGACCCAGTTAATCCCCCGTAAGAAGCAGTTTTATGGTTTCCCATCAGAATTAATTAGGAATTCTCTAACCTGTCACAAAATGTGCCTCATGCTCTGGCCTCTGTCTTCCTTTGTAGCTAAGACCCACAATGATGCTCCGCAGACAAAGGACCCAAGTCCCATTCAGTGTAGTGTATTGGTGAAGTACCTCCTTCATGCCTTGACCCTGCCTAAGTACCTTCACACTCACTGTTTTCCATATCCAAGGTCCCCTTGCTGTTCTGGGCCTGTCTGCCTGTCACTTCTGTCTATTTAAACCAGCAGCTCCTCTTCCGGGAAGCTCCTGCCCAGTGGGATGGAGGACTCTGCAATTGTCTCACCCTCCATAGACTTAGTAAAAAATCACCATCTATCTAAGGCTGTTGCTAAACGCTTCTCTATTAATATAATTTACATTGTATCCATACTTACAAAGAACTTCTCATACTATGCAGTGTTTACATTGCCATGGATTCCCAGTGTGCACTAAGAGAACTGTGTGCTTCCAACCTGAACTGGCACATGAATCTAAAGTGCACATTCCGAAAGGTGATATCTGCAGGGCTTCAGCTCTGACAAGCTCCCAGGGGTGGCTGGTATAGCGGATGTAGTGAGCAGAGAATGATGGAGGTGGTCAAGGCAATGAGCAGCAAGTGATGGGGCTAGACAGGGAGTGCTGGATGATGCCCGCAGTGGGGTGGATACTGAAGGCAGCTAACAGGCTGCATGGAATTAGGATCACATGCATGACCGCCAGTCATTCTTTAGCAGCTGAAAACTCCCACTACTGCCTTCCAAGCACAGAAAGTCAGTGCATCAGCCCACAAAGCAGAGTTATCTCCATAGAGTGAGGATGGAGAGCACAGATCCACACCTGCTTGGCCTCCTTCACAGGCTCCCGGTCTGACTTCAGAGCACCTAGAGTCCCCCTAGGGGCTTATGAAGACACCGAGATGCTATTTAATTAAACACATCAGCACTGATTTCAAATGTTGAGAATTATTCCAGAAGCTGACACTGTATTTGCATTGATCAGTAGAGTGGCTCGCGCTGGTGAAACGTAAGGAAACCTGGGTTCATGTGCATTAAGGTATTAAGGTATGGAAAGTGGAAATCTGTGGAATTTGAGGGCCACACGGCCTCCATTTGGCAAGCTCACCCTGTATAACATGTGTCAAGCCTCCTTGGCTGCTTAAAGATGTTAACTAGACGGCACAAAACCAGGAACATGGGTACACCCCCTTCTGAAAGTTGCCATGCATGTGTCTGAAATACAGTAACAATCAAAGTGCTGCCCACTTGCGCCTACACAGCCCAGTGCACACCTCCACAATCAGACAAGCAGTTCCCTCTGCTGCTGCCTGTTGCCCCTAAGCCCTCTTCTTTCTCTGGCTCAATCTTTAGAGCATTGCCAACCCCAGATCTCTTTTCTCAAGGCAGATATTACTTCTGAGAGTTCATAAAGCATTGCCTGAAAGGAAAAAAGGAAATATCAAGATGAAAAGCCAGAACAGGTGTGGAGCTATACGAAACAGGATTACTCGGGTTAATTGACCAGCATTCTAAAAGAATGGTCTTGGAACACACATGCACATGCATGCATGCATATGCACACACATATACATATATATATATACACACATTGATTGACTAACTCTACTTAACCACAGGATATGGTTAAAATGTCTTCAAACACATGTCACAGTGAAATCTATTTATTTTTATGTTTTATACTGATGGGATTTTATTTATTTTAATTACACTCATTGGGAAGTTTTGAGAACCAGATAATATTTGGAAAGGTTTTTTTGTTGTTGGTTTTGTTTGTTTTCTTGCTTGCTTGCTTGCTTGCTTGTTTTTTACAGTTTCTGTGTAATAGGAGTCTATCTGAGCAAGATTCAGGAATGTGTTTAAACTTTGACCTTATCTAGGCATTAACTTTGCCTTTTCCAAATGAATGGAGCTATAAAAAAAAACATCCTGAGTGAGGTAACTCGGACCCAGAAAGACAACAAGGTACTCACTTATAAGTGGATATTAGACATAAAGCAAAGGATAACCAACCTACAGTCCACACCCCAGAGAAGCTAGGTAACAAGGAGAGCCCTAAGAGATACATACATGGATTCCCCCTGAGAAGGGAAAATAGACAAGACCTCCTTAGAAAATTGGGAGCTTTGTGGGGGGAATGGAAGGAGAGGGAGAGGAGAGAAGGGGAAGAGGGATGAGAATATGATGGAACAAGATGGTTGAGATGGGGGAAGGTCAGAGAGAGAAAGCAAGGAAAGAGATATCTTGAGTGAGGAAGTCATTGTGGGGCTAGCAAGAAACTTGGAACTATGGAAATTCCCAGGAATCCACAAGGATGATCCTAGCTAAGAACCTAATCAATAATGGAGAAGGTGCCTGAACTGGCCTTCCCCTAATCAGATTGATAACTACCTTAATTGTCATCATAGAACATTCATCCGACAACTGATGGAAGCAGATGCAAAGAACCTCAGCTAAGCACTGGACCAAGCTTCCAGAGAGGGAAGAGTGATAATATGAGCAAAGGGGTCAAGACCATGATGGGGATCCCCACCGAATCAGCTGACTCAAGATAGTGGGAGCTCACTAATTCCAGACTGACTGCAGGGGAACCCACATAGGACCAAACTAGGCCCTCTCAATGTGGGTGACAGTTGCATGGTTTGGGCAGTCTGTGGGGCCATTGCCTGTTGGAGGGGGCAGGGACTGCTTGTTTGTCCTGGATGCTTAGCCCCAAAATAATCACACAGAAACTGTATTAATTTAATCACTGCTTGGCCCATTAGCTCTAGCTTCTTATTGGCTAACTCTTACATATTAATTTAACCCATTTCTATTAATCTGTGTATCACCACGTGGCTGTGGCTTACTGGCTAAAGTTCCCAGCATCTGTCTCCAGTGGCTCCATGGCTTCTCTCTGATTCCACCCTTCTTCCTCACAGAATTCAGCTTAGTTTTCTCTGCCTAGATAAGTTCTGAAAACCATATTATTTGCAAAACTGTTTGGCCAATAGCTTAAGCATATTTCTGGCTAAACTCACATCCTAAACTAACCCATCTCTATTATTCTGTATATCGCCACATGGCTGTGGCTTACTGGCTAAAGTTCCCAGCATCTGTCTCCAGAGGCTCCATGGCCTCTCTTTGACTCTGCCATTCTTCCTCCCAACATTCAGCTTAGTTTTCCCCACCTAGCTAAGTTCTGCCCTGCTATAGATTCAAAGCAGTTTCTTTATTCGTTAATGGTAATCTCAACATACACGGGGCAATCCTACATCAATTGCCAGTACCAGGATTTATCCCTAATGTTTGAACTGGTTTTGTGGAGCCCATTCTCTTTGGAGGGATACCTTGCCCAGCCTAAATATAGAAGGATATAGGAGGAGACCTTGGTCTTGTCTCAAAGTGATGTGCCAGACTTTATTGACTCCCCATGGGAAGCCTTACCCTCTCTGAGGGGTGGACAGGGATGAGGTGGGGGGGAAGGTATGGGTATAGTGGTATATTGCTTGTAATTTGATGAGTAACTCTTGCCTGAAGACCAAAGGCAAAGCTAACGCCACTAGAGGTCAGGCAATTGTGACACACACCTTTAATCCCAAGATTTGGGAGACAGAGTCAGATGGATCTCTGTGAGTTCAAGGCCACCCTGGGCAATACAAAATCAAGGCAGAAATAAATTCAGGTGTTGGTGGCCTATGACTTTAATTCTAGTACTGAGGAGTCATATGCCCTTAATCCCAGCACTAGAGGGAATATAAAATGAGAGGAGAGAAAGGCTGTTTGCTTAGTCTGTGGTCTCCCAGCCTTGGTAGAGGTAAGACTTCTCTAGTGGCTTTAGCTTTGCTCTGGTCTTCAGGCAAGATTTATTTATCTAAATACAAATAATATACCACTGCATTCGGGGAGGAGAGGAGGGAGTAAGAACTAGCATTGGTATGTAAACTGAGAAAAGATTGTTTTAAAAAACAAATAAAATAATAAAAAAAACTTTATCTTTTCTAGAAGGGATCTGTTGAGGAGTACACAGAGAAACAAACCAGAAGGCTATAGACTTATAAATCTGGAGAACTAGAATCAGGAAGGCCAGGCTAAAATACTTTATATAGTTATTTTATTTAGAAATATATATATTTTTAAGACCTACCATCTTAACCATCTTAAAGTGCATAGTCCAGGTCTGGAGAGTTGGCTCAGTGGTTAAGAATGCATAGTAGTCTTGCAGAGGACCTGAGTTTAGGTCCCTGCATCTACCCTGGCCAAGGAACCCAGCACCCTCATCTGGCCTCCATGAGCACTGCACTCATGTGCACAGGCATACACATAGGCACACATGCAAACACATAATTTAAAATAATCACTTCTGAGTTTTAAAGAGTACGGTTCAGTGACATTAGAGCATTCGCACTGCTATAACACCCTCATCAGTCCATTTCTAGAATATGTTCATCATCCCAAAAAGAACCGCTATGCACACTGAGTATGAATTCCTACTCTGTCCCCCACATACTTACTCTCTATCTACTAATCTACTCCCTGTCTCTATGGCATATGTGTTATATGAAGCAGAATTCTTCAGAATTTACCCTTCTATGTCTGCTCACTTATTCCCCTAGCATAGTGTTTGCAGAGTTTACCTGTAAACCAAGATACCATCTTCTCTCAGGCTGAATACTACAATTTGTTTATCCATTTATCCATTGATTTGTATTTGTGCTGTTCCCATATCTTAGCTGTTATGAATAATAGTGCATAAATATCTGTTGGTGTTCAGGCTTCCTGTTTCTTTGAGTGTGTGCCTAGAAATGAAACTAATTGACAATCTATCTATTATTCTTCATTATCCCTGTTAGGCAATAGAAAAAATAATGTTCAACCTGACTATAACACTGTGAGTTTATGTGTGTGTTTGTGTGTTTTTGTGTATATGTCATGGGCATATGTTCTCATGCACACATATCTGAACACTCATGTGGATACCGGAGGCCAACATCAGGTATCTTTCTCAGTCACCCTATACCTTATTTTTTGAGTCAGGGTCTCTTGCTGAAGCTGGAGCTCACCATTCTAGCTAGACTTTCTGTGTAGTGTGCTCCAAGGGTCTGCCTATCTCCATATCCAAGTATTTGGATTACAGATGGGTACTGCCACACCTGGATTTTTTTCATGTGTCCTGTAGATATGAACTCAAGTCCTCACGGTTGGGAGGCAAGCATCTTACTGACCAAGCCATCTCCCCAGCCCCTGTCATATCTTTTCACCAAAATTGAGTTCATATTGATTGTTATTTCCAAAGAAATAACAACATTCCTTTTTTTGTCCCTTGGAAAAAGAAGGATCAGCCTGGTGTAGTAGTGTATGCATCTAAGGGAACCCAAAGGAGGAAGACAGCACAATTTCAAAGACCAGGCTACATAGTGAGACCCTGTATCAGAGAAAAAAAGAGAGGGGGAAGAAGGGTGAGAGAAAAAGGCTGTGACTATTATCTCTATGAATTAGCTACTTCTGTAAGCACAGGCTCCTCTGATCAACAAGACCCCAGATACCAAAAGATAAGTTATATAAGGAGAAATGAATTTAACACATGCTCTAATGAAGTCATTCAATTACAAATACCCATGGAGTCCCAACAGGGACTCATCAGTCTTGTGAATTCAAAGCCTAAAATAGAAGTTCCCCATCCCCACCATCTATTATAATAAATTAGGGAATTTTCTATATTATACTCTCCTACTCCCACACCCAGGCTAATTGAATGAACACCTTCAGTCACTGGACATTAAAAGCTCTCACAGCGACTCTTCTATGCACTTGAGGCTGAGAACCACTGGTCCAAGGCAATGTTTTTCAATTTCTGAACCAGGAACAGCAGTATCTCCTGGGAATTTGCTATAAGTTCAAGGGATTTGGCACAGGGGAGACAACTCAGTGGGTAAAATTCTATGAAACCATGGGGACCTGAATTTAGATTCCCAGGAACCATGCAAAGAGCCCAGTGAGGTGGGTCAAGGTGGGTCACACCTGTGATCTCAGAAATGAGAGGCAGATACAAGACAATCCCTGGAGCTTGCTAGCCCCCCCCCAGTCTAGCCAATCAGTGAGCTCCATGTTGAGTGAGAGACCCTACCAAAAAATAAGGTAGAGAGTCATAGAGTAAGATAATCAATGTCAACCTATGACCTGCACGTGCAGATGCCTGGGCGTACACACTCTTACCACATAATAACCTACATATACACATGCACACACATGTACACCACAAACACAAATATGTAAAATAAATAAATAAGTGCTGTTTTTTTTATGACCAGCCCTCTGCAATTGCTCAAGTTCCCTAGGGGATTCTGAAACCAACTGTAATACATGGATCCAAAGAAAGAAGCATCTATTGGACAACAGTATCTTTCCATGCATCCTTCACTAGACAGATCCAGAGAGCACCCCAAGGCAGTAACCTGTCAAGGCACAACCAGTTTGTTCATTCGTATGATTATTAATCAGTCCACAGGAAGCAGAGCTTTTCTTTTAGGAAGGGACCATGGGGGAGTCTTGGAATATTCTCTGGTTCTGTCCATCCCTGTCGTCTCTAAATACTTTGTTTGTAAGCACAGTCACCACAGCAACCTGAAGGAAGGACTAAAAGAAAATTGGGCACACAGCACACTGTCACTGCTGTGGTGGCTCTAGGAGAAAGTGGCGACCCAGGGGACCTTGAGATCCCCAAGAGCCAAGATCAGTGTGCCTGCACACAATGGATGTGCTACCACTCTGCCTCGCCAATTCTGCAGTTCAGGGCTCAGGACTCCTCAAGTATTTTCAAATTGTTGATTTCCATATTCAGAGAAGGCTGGCAACATGGCAGAGCTGCTGAGATTGACAAGGACATGACAGAGCACATGGAGTGCTGGCGAGGAGAGACGGAGTGCCAACATGGGTTCCCTGTTGAAAAGTGAGAGCTTAGCACTGGCTGTCAGAGAGTGGAAGGAAACAAGTCTGCGGGGGCTCTTCCCCAGCCGTAGGAAGTTGACTCTGCGCTGAGAGGGTGCACACCTCTAACTGCAGTCCCAGAGCTCCAGAGGCTGAGGCAGGAAGATCGGGGCCTCCAGGTCATCCTCCAACCTCTACTACTGTGAAATGTCCCCCACAGGCTCATGTTTGTACAGTTGGTTACCAGTGGGTGATGCTATTTTTGGAAGGCCATGGAACTTTAGGAAATAGAGCCTTGCTGGGTGTTCAGCTATCCAGGTTTGGGATTGGAGCCTGCTATTTCTAAGACTGACTCCTCTGTCTACCTCACAGGTACCACATCTGTGTGACTGTGCTGATCTACTTCCTACCTCTGCTGGTGATTGGCTATGCATACACTGTGGTAGGGATCACACTGTGGGCCAGCGAGATCCCTGGGGACTCCTCCAACCGTTACCACGAGCAAGTGTCTGCTAAGCGCAAGGTGAGCAAAGGCCAAGTAGGCATAGACCACCATGGCACTGACAGTAACGGGGGCGAGGGCAAGGAGAGGGGTATACTCCCAAGGCAGAAGCCATAAGCATCTCTGGACCTCAGGAACAGGAGAGGAAAGCAGGGTCTTTCTTCACACCCACCAGTACATGTACACACTCAGTCATACACATGTGCGAAGTCTCATATATACACATAATCATACACATACAAAACTACTCTTCCACACATATGCATTCACATAATATACACTCATACATAATATACACATATACATCCACATATAGACATTCATATAAACACAAACATAAACAGTCATACACATGTATGTATACATACAAAAATGCACTCATGTATATATACATATATATGTACATACCCTCATGAACATTCACACATACAAATATAGGCATTCATAAACATATACACAAATACTAGTATGCATGTGCACACACACTCATACACACACACACATATATAAACATACACATATAGATGCTCATATACATATACTCACAAATTTTATACACATATACACTCTCATATGTCCATACAAATACATTCAATCGCATAAATTCACACATGTATGTCACATGTGTATACACTTATATTGAGACACAGATTCAAATGCACACACTCATATATATATACATACTTATACACAAATAACGTGTGTACTCATATATATACCCATGTACATTCACATAATCCTTCATGTGTAGACATTCACATGCACATTATCATACATATACACATATGCACATATTCATATACATATATACAAACACATATGCTAATATACAAATATGCAAACATAAACAACTCATACACATGTATACCATTCATACACACACATACACATATATATGCCTACACATATGCATACACACTCACATACATATACATATATAGAACTCAGACAAATGCACACAACTAGCACACATACACACACACACATGCATACACAAAGCACTTTTGTCTGGAAATTTATAAACAAGAGAAATTGGTCTTCACAGCTCTGGAGGCCAGGAGGCCAGGACCAAGGCAGAGCCCCTGTCTATGAGGCACTTCCTGTTCATGGCAGTCACCTTCGCACTGGGTGCTCTCGCAGTGGAAAGGCAAGAGAGTCCTAAGCCTCTCTAAAAAGGGCTTTAATCTTTTCTATAAATCTTTGCTATCAGTGTCTAATGGCTTCCCAAAGGCCTATGTCCTAATACTGTCACGTGTCACATGTCACTGGCAGTGGCAATTCACCATGTGATGGGACCTAATGTAACAGGCTTCCAAGTCTCACAGAGCTTCCTCAAGCCCCCTTTAAACACTGGATTTTTCCTTACAGGGGCTCTCCAAAGCTCTCCCTTCTCCCCTCTGCTTCAGTCTCCCGACCAAGCACCTTCCCCGACTCCCTTCCTCCACTGGTCCAGCCCTCTGCTGCCTTCCCTGGGCCTTCGCTCCTGAGTCCCCATTCACTTCTGCTCACTGTCTCTCCCTTGGCTTTTCTATATATTTCCCACCAGGGTCACATAACAGCACATCATATCCTCTGAAGGGGTTCTGATTCACTCTCAGGTTATAATTCTATACATCTGGGACAAGTCCAGGAACCCGTAATTCCTGACAAGTTCCTGGTGGTAGCGATGATGGCAGTCCTGGACCACACGCTAACAGCTGTAACCAGCATCCTTAAGCCTCACTGTTAAAGGTCTCCAAGCCTCCTTAAAAGACGACATTATAAACACCTCCCTTCCCACCCACACTACACAGTGACAGGGAGGGGACAGAAGCCACCCCACAGGAAGCTGTGCTGATGGGCCTGCCTTGCCCTCTTCCCAGGTGGTGAAAATGATGATTGTGGTCGTGTGCACCTTCGCCATCTGCTGGCTGCCCTTCCACATCTTCTTCCTCCTGCCCTACATCAACCCAGATCTCTACGTCAAGAAGTTCATCCAGCAGGTCTACCTGGCCATCATGTGGCTGGCCATGAGCTCCACCATGTACAACCCCATCATCTACTGCTGCCTCAATGACAGGTGAGGACGCCATGCTCACACACCCCAGCCACAGGCTACAGTCAAGAGGGAGGGGTTGGTCTGCTGCAAGCTCACCGCACACTCCGAGCCACCCATGCTCATCAGGGTCAGGACAGGCTCAGGCCTTCTCCCAACAGAGGTGAACTCAGACAATTCAGAGAAGGGAGCCCCCCAGAGGCTGTCATCAATAAAACATTCACTGTGGCAGGTCGAGAGCACACAGGAGGGGCCTGGGATACCAGGCTGTAGTGTGATTGTCACCCAAAGGAAGCATCCAACATTTATTTGGGGAAGCCTGTTGAGATGAAGGGGAAATGGAAAAACCCTGTTACCTTACCCTCTGACCCCCCCATTCTCTCTCTCTCTATATATATATATATATGTGTGTGTGTGTGTGTGTGTATACACATATATACACATATATATACATATATACCTATATATACCTATATACCTATATATACCTATATACCTATATACATATATACATATATATATATATATATATATATGAAGGGCCCCCTGTAACTAAGACACTTACGCACTGCAAGTATGTGAAGAATGACATCCTCTTGAACTTGCCTTTGTGGTCTTCTATGATCTCACAGTGTAACAGGAAGGCCACTTGTTTGTCCCGGCTGCCCAGAACCAAAATAATCGCACAGAAACCATGTTAATTAAAACACTGCTTGGCCCATTAGCTCTAGCTTCTTATTGGCTAACTCTTATATTAATTTATCCCATTTCTAGTAAGCTGTATATTGCCACGTGGCAGTGGCTTACCAGCAAAGATTCAGCATGTCTGACTTTGGTGGTTCAGCGGTGTCTCTCTCTCACTCTGCCCTTTTTTCTCCCAGCATTCAGTTCTGGCTACCCGCCTACCTAAGTTCTGCCCTATCAACTAGGCCAAGGCAGTTTTTTTTATTTATTAATGGTAATCACAGCACACAGAGGGGACTCCCGCATCATCACAGCTTCATTGTCTAAGAATAGTTTGACAACCTATCTCCAAGTTTTTAGGTTAAATCTCTCAACATATATTTAAGTAAAGATGATTCTCCATTTTTATTAACAAATATAGAAACTGCGGCACCCTGATAAAACATCCCTGGTAGCCAAGGGTTGAGTCTAGATACATGCTTTTACTGTGTGTGAGTTGCCTTTCTGTTGCTGAAATAAGACACCATGGCCAAAGCAACTTAGAGGAGAAAGGGTTTATATAGGCCTATGGTTCAGAGGAGTAAGAGTCCATCATGGCAGGGAACTGTGGCAATGGGTAGTAGACACAGTGGCTGAACAGCTGAGAGCTCCCATCTCCAACTGCAAGCAAGAAGCACAGAAAATGAACCAGAAATAGCAGAGGCTTCTGAAAGCTCAAAACCAGTAACATACTTCCTCCAACAAGACCCCAGCTTCTAAGTCTGCCCAAACAGTGCTATCTGGTCACAGAATATTCAAATGCCCCAGCCTGTACTCCTCATGCACACCACAGCCCCTAGCAAACAGCTTAGTAGATCCCCATAAATACCCGCACGAGGAGTAGCTGTTGTAGATAGTCAATCAACCCAAAGTCTTCTCTTCATGCATCTGAGGAAATAACCTAATTTTTGGACGCCCCAAAGAAAGGTTTGATTTCTTTGGGGACAGTTTGACAACTGTCCTTGAGAGGGGCTTGTCCTCAACATCTCCAGATGTGAACTAATTTGAACATGTAATGACACAGAATCAGGCCTGTGTAGGTCCTGTGTCGAGGAGCTGACACCATGGGGAGGAAAGACCTCTTAAAAGCAGGCAGTCTCACGGCTCACCTCCCCATTCTTTCTCTCCAGGTTCCGTGTGGGCTTCAAGCATGCCTTTCGCTGCTGCCCATTCATCAGCGCCGGTGATTATGAGGGGCTGGAAATGAAATCCACCCGATACCTCCAGACCCAGGGCAGTGTGTACAAGGTCAGTCGCCTGGAGACCACCATCTCCACTGTGGTGGGAGCCCATGAAGAGGAGCCAGAGGAAGGCCCCAAGGTCACACCCTCATCCCTGGATCTCACCTCCAACGGCTCGTCTCGCAGCAACTCGAAAACCATAACAGAAAGTTCCAGCTTCTACTCTAACATGCTGGCCTAGGCAGCAGGCATGTGCCAAGGACACAGCCACCAGCCCATCCTGTGTCTTGATTCATTTATTCATGGACGTCTTTGCTCTGGAATCTATTGGAAATACCCTAACACTGGAGCTTTTGGGAAGGGTCATGATGGTCTAAGGAAAACAGTCCATGTTGTATTCAATCTGGATTCCTTCCTGTCCTTGTCAACCATCCTCCATGAGTGTGGCCCAAGGCAGATCAGTGAGCGTCTATAAAATGAGAAGGCTGGACTTGATCCCCTGCTGTCATCCCATGATTCCAGAAATGACATCATCTGCATGCAGGTGTTCATCTAGGGAAGTATTCTGCAGTAATGACTCCAACAGACCTATTTGCCTGGAGCTTCTGCCTTTCTTCTGTGAAGTCATTCTCAGACATGTGCAGACTAGCTCCCACCACTCCAGCCTCTGCTAGACAATGTGAATAAGAGAGGGTGCCACATAAACCCTAATGAATGCTGTATCTTCCAGCTAAGCACACATGAATAGAAGACACATATATACTTTTTTGTGACATCTCAATAGTCAATTCATTTAAACATCATGGGATTGACAACTTCGGGTTTTTCTGCATTGTGTCCCCAATGCAACCAGTTCTGGCTGACTATGTCTACAGAGGCCTGCTGATGTGTATTCTAACCAAAAGCCAGGATACCCATGACCTATCTGGGCCTCTTTCCTTTTTTATAAAGGAATAGGGCTGAACCGAATACTCTAAGTATTCCTTTGAGTCTCAGTGTTTCCTGATACAATGATGCATACATTCTTTTGCCTCTATCTTATCTATCTCTCTCTCTTTCTCACACACATACACATATACACACATAAACACATGCAGATAAAAATTAAAAAAAAACAATGGCAATCTCAGAAATACTAGGAGTGGCAATTCCTAGAGATGAGTGTGTGTAAATATTCTCCATTGATTGAAAAATTCTGATACAAAAATTCCTTCTCCGGGAAGGTTCTGGTCTTTGATAGAGCAGGGGACTTCATAGGAAACTTTGGATCTCTCCAGCAGGCTGCAGTAAACTGCAGCCCACCTCTGAGAACAGTGTCCGGAAGGTGTGTGAGTTTCCTGCCCTGGCTGCCCCTATCTTTGTGCAGGGATCATAACTCAGATTCTTCACAGTGTAGAGTGAGGAGGCTGCCCTCTGCAGCTACACTCCTGGAAAGAGGAGCCTTGCATCTTACCTTCGGACTCTGAACTTTGCCCTCTTGCTCCTCTTGCTGCTCTCTGTCTATAAGAGGCTGAATGATCCACCAGCCCCAAGGACAAGAGCGGAGACCTGAAAGCTCCACATCCTGATACAGGTTCAGGATCTCCTGCAGGTGAGCACACCATCTCTGTCTTCCAGATGTGGCCTTGTGCAGATGTGGCTGGAAGCCAAAGCATCCTGTAACATCCATGAATGTCCTCATGGTTCAGATAATTGGATGCACTCAAGCTCCATCCATCATGTCGGAGAGAACAATGCCATCCACAACCAGGTTTTATACTTTTGCCAGCCTTGTTGTATCTAACCGTATGCGGGAACCAGCATGCCTGGGGGAGGCAATGACTATATAAAAATGGTATAAGCCAGAAAAAAATAAATGAGAAGCATATTCTGTAGAGCATCATGAGAAATAGTTAATAAACTATTTAAATCCTGCTCAATGGCATTCCATGAATGGAAAATCAAATGAAGGGGCAACAAAAGTCAATGCCCAAATTGGTAACTATACTTCCAATAAAGAGTCTTTCTATGTATGGATGCAAAATAATTTGGTTATGAAAAAACCCAAGAAGAAAACAACAAGCATGGAAGTCATCCCATCTGCAGACGAGAATGTGAGGCTGATGCTGGCAAGAATCTATGCAGCCCCTGCTCTGCACTTTGCCCTGAGCTGAGGAAACACAGCTCCTTCCACCCCCAGGAGCTTCCGGTGCCGCCATTCCTTATGCACCAGTCCTGGTGAAGCCAGGCTGCTCACCAGACCTGGAGGCACCGAGAAGCAGAATCTTCCTGGGGTTTTAAAGACTGACTTTCAACAAGGGGACTCAAGCCAAAGGGTGGAGCTTTCAGAGAGCTTTTGCAGTGGCAGTTCTCTGAGGCAGCTCTGAAGGCAGTCAACAGTCAGCCCAGCGGACATTAAGGACTGAGATGAGCAATTTCATCCTATGTGTAGTAAGAGGGAAGACAAGACGAGCCTGGGCTTTATGGCTATGGCAAAGCATCCCTTACAGAGGACCAGCGAGCTTCCCACTGCCCCTGTCCCAAAGTCCGTTAAATTTGTAAAAATGTTGTCAATGCCTGTGTGTGAGAACACTGTGCTTTGTGCTCTGTGCATGGGTCTCTTATCGAGATGTGTCATCCTGTGTTTATCTCCTAAGTGAGTTTCCTTGATGTACCCTCCAGTAGTGTTAGACAGGGAGACACCCTGGGGCTATTCTTCCTGTGTTACCTCTCGCCTGTTGGATCCCAGTGCCATTCGCATGCTCCTGCTGGGCCAGTCCCCTCCTGCCACTCTTCTTGCTTGGAGAGGAGCTTTGAATTGTACCTCATACTCAATGGAACTGAGGGGTGGGAACCTTTATGGGAGGAACACCCGGAACCCCTCAAGCAGAATGCTAATACAATGGGCTGGATGGAATCCTAGGAGAGGAGAGGACTCGGGCCTGGGGGAACTGTCCATGGAGAGGGCTCACTCCTGAGGCGTCTGTGCTTGGGGCCTGGGATGCTGGAAAAAAGCTCTTACGGAAATAAAATGTGCTTTCAGCCATCTCGTGTCTATGTCTCTTCTCTGGGGAACAGGAAGGAACACTACTGGGGGTGGAGCGGGACAGCGTTGGGAACGCTCACAAACTGCACACCCAGGAGGATGAAACCCAACACCATGGTGGCATAGATATGGATTAGCAAAATCTGGAATGTGTTTCCAGACTGGGAAACAGGAACCTGGGGTGGGATTATGTGACAACACCAACAATGTCACCTATGAAAAGAGAGGCATGGTCCATGGGTAGATGGCAAGGCAGTCAGATGTAACAGAGATGCCCTGGAGGCAAGGTCAAGACAGATCATGTGGGAATCAAGCTAAAGGGCACAGCGGGAGATAGGAGAGGACTTTAGATCACCTCAGGAATGGAGATAGCATGTTGGGGTTTGAATGAGAAGCATCTCCTATAAGCTTGAGTATTTGAACATTTGGTCCCCAATTGGTTGTGCTATTTGGGGAGATGGTGGAACCTTTGAGAGGTGGAGCCTTGCTGATAGGCATATATCACTGCGGGAGGGATATTATGGACTGTATCCTTCTGGAACTGTTAGTTCAAACAAACTGCCATGGTGTTTTAGGAGGGAAAGAAAACCCCAGTGCACACAGAGACTGCTCAAGAGAAGCCCGCATCTGCTTTAGCAGAAATTGTCAAGCTAGTACCCACCATGCTCAGTAGGGGTCTTCTGGGGAAGGGAGAAGAAGATGAGATGCTCCCCTTGAGTAATGTGGCAGACCCAATATGATGCACCTGGGCTATGTGGAGGGCGTCAGCTCTCCAAGTTGATCTGTACCACGTAACTGCACAACTGTGCAACGGCTTTGGTCCAGGACCCTGAGTTTACAGGCATGGCTGGACGCTGCCGCCGCCACCGCCGCCGCCGCCACCACTGCAGGTTGGAAACATGAATGGTGAACACTGTGAGCACTGGCAACCTGCCTGCCTCTGAGGGGACACCTCTCACAAGCAGTGCCACAAAGAGAGTCATGAGACACTGTGGACAGACTTGGTAGTGGTAAAGAGAAGGAAAGGGAGACAGAGACAGCTCCCCATAGGGCACCCAAACAATAAAGATGCTCCTTTCTAAATTAAGGCATCTTAGAAAATGGTCCCTGGACAAGCTTCAAGAA
>JABTXL010001605.1:1077121-1088176 GCA_025134845.1 Neodon shergylaensis | reverse complement strand
CGAGCCTGGCTGCCAGGAAACAGCTTTGAAACAAAACCACACTTCCTCGCAGGCGCCAGATGATTCAAAGCTTTAGTCCAAACAAACGAGTCCATGATGAAGGGGTGTGCTCACTCTTCTCCATGGAAAGACAAGTAAGTTCCTTGAAAATGGTGATGGTTTAGTTATAGGTCAACAGATAAGACAGGGTGTTGGGGACAGCTATGGACACCCAAAGATGTTTTCATTTGCTCCAGGTTTGTTTGGCCAGTGTCCTAGAGATACTCACCCCAGTAGCTGTAGCAGGGCTTGGTAATACTCTCCCCTGGGCTCCCTCAATCCCCCTTAGTACAGAGTGAATGGACCTCCTCAGCTCTGAACCCCAGAGTGGCAGTTCAGTGAAGGCCTTGAGCACAGGCAGATGAGGTGGGGACACATGGAGAATGTCCCTCTCCATCTTCAAGGCTAACAGCAACATCTGACCCCGCAGCAGGCAAGGCTCTAAGACGCCATCACGTATTTCTACCCAGTTCAGAAGAACAGAGGGGAAGAAAAGAGGCCGGAAATCAGCAGCCACATGGCGCAGACTGAACGCATTGGTGGCAGGCACCCTGGCTTCCTTCTCAAGCAGTGCAGCTTTCAAGGAGAAAAGATTGAAATAAGCAACAAGAGAGAGGCAAATGCTGGTGTTACCTCTTCGGCCTCCTCTGGAGACTTCCATTTTGGTTCAAACCTAGATTCTCTACACTGGATCTCCTGCTTTCTTGTCCTTTTTAAAACTCATTTTTAATTTTAAAATGTTATCAGATATTTGAGAATTTTGTACATGGTTTAATCATATTCACCCTTCCATCCCTCAACCCTCTCAGATCCACCCCCACTTTCCTACCCTCCTCAACTTTGTGTTCACTTTAGTCCCCCACCCCTATCCAGGGAGTTATCGGCAATTGCTAGCTTCTGGAAGAAGGAGAGTCCATTTTCTCTAAGAGTACAGCCTCTAGGAAGTCAACCACCCTGCAGGGGAGGGCCACACATCCAAGAATCTCTTCCTCTTTTGTTTCCAAATCGTTTTGCTTAACACTCTGTAATCTAGCACAGTTCTGGAATACCCCTCCTAACTTCCTCCTTGCTAAAATGTGACATTCCCTGTCACTAATGGAGAACAGGGCGTATCCATTGCCCAGTGATGTCACAGCCCCCAGTAGTGTGATAGTATTGGGTAAGGAAATGGCTTTAGGGAAATAATTTGGCCTTAAGGATGGTGCTTTTATGGTAGGATTAGTGTCCTTAAAATATGACCTGTGAAAGAGACAGAGCGCTCAGCACTTCTCCAGTTTAACCACAGCACCACACCACCCAACCACCTTCCCGCCATTCCCAGTCCCTCCCATAACTCCAGTCTCAACCCCACCCCCAATTACTTCTCTAGGCTGAGATGTTTTGAAGAGCAGGGCTTCGGTGCTAAACCCAATACTTAAAAGAAGCAGTTGAGGCTTTGGGGAACCTGTTCCCCATGCTGGATTACCTCACCCAGCCTTGCTGCAGGAGGAAGAACTCCATCCTGTCTCAACTTTGTTCAAGCCCACGGGAGGCCTGGCCTTTCTGAATGGAGACTAGGAAGGAGTGGGTAGGGAGGATAGATGGGAGTCGAGGAGGTGTTGAGGAGGGAATTGGAGAAGAGGGAGGGGAAACTGAGGTCAGTATGAAAAACAAATGAAAAATGTTAAGTAAATAAAATAGAATAAAGTTGTTTGTAAATTGGAATTGCTTCTAAAAATTAAGTTGCTTTAATAATGAACATTATCCTTAAAGCCAGGTATAATGGCACTCAACTTTAATCCTGACACTCAGGAGTCAGAGGCAGGCAGATCTCTGAGTTTGAGGCCAGCCTGGTCTACAGAGTAAGCTCCAGGACAGTTAGGACTACTCAGAAAAACCCTGTCTTGAAAAACAATAAACAAAGAATATTATTCATTTAGCTTTAATGTAGAATGTTAAAATGCTTCCCAAAGAGATTTTGTTAACTTTTTCCTCGCTTCCAGCAAATATTTGTTTCTCCAACGCTTACCCCCACCAAGTTTAGGCATTTTAGAACTTTGTAATGTGTACTAATTTAATGGGGAAAATATTGCTTTCTTTTAATTACATTTTCATTGCTGGAGATGTACTTATCCTTTGCTGGCTCTGCATCATTAAACATTTGTTTAGTTGAAGTTTTTTTAAAAAAAAATAAAAGCAACAGCAGCTGAGGCAAAGATGACATTGAAGCTAAGTACAGTGTATTATAACATACTGTGGAGGATTGACAGAAAATGGCTCCCAAAGGGAGTGGCACTATTAGGAGGTATGGCTTTGTGGAGTAGGTATGGCCCTGTAGGAGAAAGTGTGTCACTGTTGAGGCCGGCTCTGAGGTCTCATTTGCACTCAAGATTTTGTGCAGTATCTCAGTTCACTTCCTGTTGCCTTTGGATCAAGATGTAAGGACTTTCAGCTCCAGCACCATGTCTGCCTGCATGCTGACCTGCTTCCTGTCGTGATGATAATGGACTAAACCTCTGAACTGTAAGCAAGCCAACCCAAGTAAATGTTTTCCTTTATAAGAGTTGCCGTGGTCCAGGTGGGGATGGAAATTTGAGGGATCAGACTGGGGGACAGATGAAGGGGGAGAATACTGAAAGTTAACTGGAAAGGGGGTGCATTTTAGGGTCAGGCAGAAGCCTGATATAAGGAAAACTCTCATGAATCTACAAAGATGACCCCAGATAACACTCTAGCAATAGTGGATACGTAGCCTGAACTGGCATCCCTGTGATCAGACTGGTGATTACTCCAATTGTCATCAGAGAGCCTTTATCCAACAACTGATGGAAGCAGATGCAGAGACCCACAGCCAAGCACTGGGCCAAGCTCAGGGAATCCTGCAGAGGAGAGGGGGGAAGGATTATAGGAGCCAGAGGGGTCAGGGACAACACAAGAAAACCAACAGAAACAACTAATCTGGCTCATAGAAGCTCACAGAGTCTAAACCAACAACCAGGGAGCCTGCAAGGAACTGGCCTAGGCCCTCTACATATATCTGACAGTTGTGTAGTTTGATCTACTTGTGTGACTCCTAACAATGGGAGCAGGGGCTGTCCCTACTTTGGCTGGCTCTTGGGAACCTATTCCTCATACTGGATTGCCATGTCAACCTTAATACAAAGGGAGATTCTTAGTCTTACTACAACTTAATAATGCCATGCTTTGTTGATACCGATGGGAGACCTACCCTTTTCTGAACAGAAACAGAGGAGGAATGGATTGAGGAGGGGGGAGGGAATGGGAGGAGAGGAAGGAGGAAAAACTTTGGTCAGGTTATAAAATAAATAAATTAAATTAAACAAAAATAAAAATTAAAAAAAAGAGTTGCCATGATTATGGTGTCCTCTCTGCAGCAATAGAAACCCTAAGATGCTTACCTTTCCTGTTGCTATGGAAAACCATTCTGACTAGTGTAGAGGAAGGGTTTCTTTTGACTGATGGTTCAAGGGTGTAGTCTATCATGGTGGGAAAGTCCCAATGGCAAGAGCTTGAGGAACCTGATGGCACCACTTTTACAGCCCAGAAGCAGAGAACAGTGAATGCCAAAGCTCAGCTCACTTTCTCCTTTCTATTCAGTCTGATGCCCAGCCCAGGGAATGGTTAAAGTGAGTTTTCCACATCGGTTAACTCAGTCATGCTACTCCCCACGGAATCAGAGGCTGAGTGCTCAGTCCTGTGGTGGGAGGACACCTATAGCCATCTCTCCTCCTGACCAAAGCTGAGGACATCACAGAAAGGGGGGCAGAAAGGACGTGAGAGCCACAGGATGGGGAGAACTGCTAAGAAATGTTGTCTCTGGATGTGGCATGGCTATCACACGCTCATAAACTCACCCCTGCTGTGGATCAAGCTAGCCAAAATTCCAGCGCAGATGGGGTAGATGATCGTCAGACCCCATGTGTTACTAAGAAGCTATTGGCAGCTGATGGCTTCATTCTTTTTTGAGGGTGTGGCCCCTCAGAGGATTACCATGGCAGATGACCCAACCCTATGCACATATAGGCAGGAAAAGCTGAGCTTAGTGGGTCTATTAAAAGGCGTGAAGTTAGAAACATTGGAGGAGGGATTAGGCAGGTAGATATGATCACATTTCATTGTATTCGTGTATGAAATTATCAAGAATAATGTTTTAAAGATAATTCCCCACAGATATCTGCTGTAGGAGTTTCTTTCTTCATTAACCAATGAAAGTAACACATGAACAGAAGAACCTCCTATACCAGACATCCTCAGAGGGAACCATAATCCAGAAAATTCCCCACAGGAGGCTTGCCTCTTAGGGGACTCAAGATCTCAAGTAGACAACTGATGTTAACCACCCCAACAGCATGCAGTGAACTCAGAAGACTCCTCAGCACATAACTGGGAGTGAATGCCATTTTCCCTGTCCTCAGTGGTCTCCCCACACTTGAGACCATTTTTCTCCTCCACGCCCATATTTGCTTGTACTGTGCCTGTGTACTAAGCAGAGTGGAAACACAGCTAGGTCCGTTGGCCTTTGCTTCACAGAATAAGGGGATCATGTTAGTATGGGCTGGTGTGCTTGAAACTAGTCTGAAGACCCCAAATGTTGAATGACAGGACTAACCTCTTCCCTCTCTTCACCTCAGCTAAAATATAATGATAACAAGCCTTATGTGCTGCATTTCTGGGACCACAACGTTTATGTACATTAGCAAGATCCATCTCCACATGCCGTGGAGTCAATGTTATTGTTCTTTTTTTTTTTTATTGAGAAAAAGAAAAGAAAAAAAAGTTTCCGCCTCCTCCCGGCCTCCCATTTCCCTCCCCCTCGTCCCACCCTTCTCCCCCTCCCCCCGCTCCTCTCCCCCTCCCTCTCCAGTCCAAAGAGCAGTCAGGGTTCCCTGTCCTGTGGAAAGTCCAAGGCCCTCCCCCCTCTGACCATGTCTAGGAAGGTGAACATCCAAGGTGGCTAGGCTCCCACAAAGCCCGAACTTGAAGTAGGATCAAAACCCCGGGCCATTGTCCCCGGCTTCTCATCAGCCCCCATTGTTCGCCATGTTCAGAGAGTCTGGTTTTATCCCATGCTTCTTCTGTCACAGTCCAGCTGGCCTTGGTGAGCTCCCAATAGATCAGTCACACTGTCTCAGTGGTTGGGTGCACCCCTTGTGGTCGTGACTTCCTTGCTCATGTTCTCCCTCCTTCCGCTCCTCATTGGGAACTTGGGAGCTCAGTCCGGTGCTCCAGTGTGGGTCTCGGTGACTATCTCCATCCATCACCGGCTGAAGGTTCTATGGTGATATGCAAGATATTCGTCAGCATTGCTGTAGGATAGGGTCATTTCAGGTTCCCTATCCTCAGCTGCCCAAGGAACTAACTGGGGACCTCGCCTTGGGCTCCTGGGAGCCACTCTAGGTTCAAGTCTCTTGCCAACCCTAAGGTGGCTCCCTTAACTAAGAATTGAGCTTCCGTGCTCCCCTATCTAACCTTCCTTTATCCCAATCATCCCGTTTCCCCAAGTTTCCCTCATCCTCCCCTTCTCACTTTTCTCTCCCCATCCCCCGATACTCCCATCCCACCCCACCCCCAAGGTCCCAAATTTTCTCCCCTCAATTTTGTCTACTTCCCGTATCCAAGAGGATAGTTATATGTTTTTCTTTGGGTTCACCTTCTTATTTAGCTTCTTTAGGTTCACCACTATATACTCCGTGACCGTTATTTATGGCTAGAAACCAATTATGAGTGAGTATATCCCATGTTCCTCTCTTTGGGTCTGGGATACCTCACTCAGGATAGTGTTTTCTATTTCCATCCATTTGCATGCAAAATTCGAGAAGTCATTGTTTTTTACCGCAGCGTAGTACTCTAATGTGTATATATTCCACACTTTCTTCATCCATTCTTCCATTGAAGGGCATCTAGGTTGTTTCCAGGTTCTGGCTATTACAAATAATACTGCTATGAACATAGTTGAACAAATGCTTTTGTCATGTGATCGGGCATCTCTTGGGTATATTCCCAAGAGTGGTATTGCTGGGTCCAGGGGTAGGTTGATCCCGAATTTCCTGAGAAACCGAAACACTGATTTCCAAAGTGGTTGCACGAGATTGCATTCCCACCAGCAATGGATGAGGGTACCCCTTCCACCACAGCCTCTCCAGCAAAGGCTATCATTTGTGTTTTTGATTTTAGCCATTCTGACAGGTGTAAGATGATATCTCAAAGTTGATTTGATTTGCATCTCCCTAATCGCTAAGGAGGTTGAGCATGACCTGAAGTGTCTTTTGGCCATTTGAACTTCTTCTGTTGAGAATTCTCTGTTCAGTTCAGTGCCCCATTTTTTAATTGGGTTAATTAGCATTTTGAAGTCTAGTTTCTTGAGTTCTCTATAAATTTTGGAGATCAGACCTTTGTCTGTTGCGGGGTTAGTGAAGATCTTCTCCCAGTCAGTGGGTTGCCTTTTTGTCTTAGTGACAGTGTCCTTTGCTTTACAGAAGCTTCTCAGTTTTAGTAGGTCCCATTTATTCAATGTTGCCCTTAATGTCTGTGCTGCTGGGGTTATGCTTAGAAAGCGATCTCCTGTGCCCATTTCTTGTAGGGTGCTTCCCACTTTCTCTTCTATCAGGTTCAGTGTGCTCGGACTAATATTGAGGTCCTTGATCCATTTGGACTTGAGTTTTGTGCAAGGTGATAGATATGGGTCTATTTTCATTCTTCTACAGGTTGATATCCAGTTGTGCCAGCACCATTTGTTGAAGATGCTTTCTTTCCTCCATTGTATACTTTTAGCTCCTTTATCGAAAATGAGGTGATCATAGGTTTGTGGGTTAAAATTTGGGTCTTCTATTCGATTCCATTGATCGACTTCTCTGTTTTTATGCCAGTACCACACTGTTTTCATTACTGTAGCTCTGTAATAGAGTTTGAAGTCGGGGATGGTAATGCCACCAGAAGATCCTTTATTGTATAGGATTGTTTTGGCTATCCTGGGTTTTTTGTTTTTCCATATAAAGTTGATTATTGTCCTTTCAAGATCTGTGAAGAATTTTGCTGGGATCTTGATGGGGATTGCATTGAATCTATAAATTGCCTTTGGTAGGATTGCCATTTTTACTATGTTGATCCTCCCAATCCAAGAGCAAGGGACGTCCTTCCATTTTCTGGTATTCTCTTCAATTTCTTTCTTCAATGCCTTAAAGTTCTTGTCAAATAGGTCTTTTACTTCCTTGGTTAGAGTTACCCCAAGATATTTTATGCTGTTTGTGGCTATCGTGAAAGGTGAAGTTTCTCTGATTTCCCTCTCTGCTTCCATATCCTTTGTGTATAAGAGGGCGACTGATTTTTTGGAGTTGATCTTGTATCCTGCCACATTACTAAAGGTGTTTATCAGCTGTAGGAGTTCTTTGGTGGAGTTTTGGGGGTCACTTATGTACACTATCATATCATCTGCAAATAACGAAAGTTTAACTTCTTCTTTTCCAATTTGAATCCCCTTGATCCCCTTATGTTGTCTTATTGCTATTGCTAGAACTTCAAGCACTATATTGAAGAGATATGGCGAGAGTGGACAGCCTTGTCGTGTTCCTGAGTTTAGTGGGATGGCTTTGAGTTTCTCTCCGTTTAATTTGATGTTAGCTGTCGGCTTGCTGTATATAGCTTTTATTATATTTAGGTATGACCCTTGTATCCCTAATCTCTCCAAGACTTTTATCATAAAGGGATGTTGAATTTTGTCAAATGCTTTTTCAGCATCTAATGAAATGATCATATGGTTTTTTTCTTTCAGTTTATTTATATGATGAATTACATTGATAGATTTTCGTATGTTGAACCAGCCCTGCATCTCTGGGATAAAGCCTACTTGATCATAATGGATAATTTTTCTAATGTGTTCTTGGATTCGGTTTGCCAGTATTTTGTTGAGGATTTTTGCGTCAATGTTCATGAGTGAGATTGGCCTGTAATTCTCTTTTCTGGTAGAGTCTTTGTGTGGTTTTGGTATCAGAGTAACTGAAGCTTCATAAAAGGAATTTGGTAATGACTCTTCTGTTTCTATATTGTGAAATACATTAAGGAGTATAGGTATTAGGAATTCTTGGAAGTTCTGGTAGAATTCCGCATTGAAGCCATCTGGACCTGGGCTCTTTTTGGTAGGGAGGTTTTTGATAACAAATTCTAATTCTTCACGACTAACAGGTCTATTTAGATTGTTCAGCTGGTCCTGGTTTAACTTTGGTAAATGGTATTTATCTAAAAAAGTGTCCATTTCTTTTACATTTTCCAGTTTTGTGGCATACAGGCTTTTGTAGTAAGATCTAATGATTCTCTGAATTTCCTCTGTGTCTGTGGTTATGTCCCCCTTTTCATTTCTGATCTTATTAATTTGCATATTCTCTCTCTGCCGTTTAATTAGTTTGGATAGAGGTTTATCAATCTTGTTGATTTTCTCCAGGAACCAGCTTTTTGTTTCATTGATTCTTTGGATTGTTTTCTGCGTTTCTATTTTGTTGATTTCAGCCCTCAGTTTGATTATTTCCAGTCTTCTACTCCTCCTAGGTGAGTCTGCTTCTTTTTTTTCTAGAGCTTTCAGGTGGGCTGTTAAGTCTCCAATGTGTGCTTTCTCTGTTTTCTTTAAGTGGGCACTTAGTGCTATGAACTTTCCTCTTAGGACTGCTTTCATTGTGTCCCATAAGTTTGAATATGTTGTTTCTTTATTTTCATTGAATTCCAGGAAGACTTTAATTTCTTTCTTTATTTCTTCCTTAATCCAGGTGTGGTTCAGTAGTTGACTGTTCAGTTTCCATGCATTTGTAGGCTTTCTGGAAGTAGCCTTGTTGTTGAATTCTAACTTTAGTCCATGGTGATCTGATAAGACACAGGTGGTTACTAAGATTTTTTTGTAATTGTGGATGTTTGCTTTGTTACCGACTATGTGGTCAATTTTCGAGAAGGTTCCATGAGCTGCAGAGAAGAAGGTATATTCTTTCCTATTTGGGTGGAATGTTCTATAGATGTCTGTTAAGTCCATTTGCTTCATTACCTCCATTAATTCTCTTGTTTCTCTGTTAGGTTTCTGTCTGATTGACCTGTCCATTGGTGAGAGAGGAGTGTTGAAGTCTCCTACTATTAGTGTGTGTGGTTTGATGGCTGCCTTGAGTTTTAGCAATGTCTCTTTTATGTATGTGGGTGCTTTTATATTAGGGGCATAGATATTCAGGATTGAGACCTCATCCTGATGAACTGTCCCTGTTATGAGTATAAAATGCCCCTCTCCATCTCTTTTGATTGATTTAAGTTTGAAGTCCACTTTGTTAGAGATTAGTATGGCCACACCTGCTTGTTTCTTAGGTCCATTTGCTTGATAAGCCTTTTCCCAGCCCTTTACTCTGAGTAGGTGCCTGTCTTTGTGGTTGAGGTGTGTTTCTTGTAAACAGCAGAATATTGGATCCTGTTTTCTTATCCAATCTTTTAGCCTGTGCCTTTTTATAGGTGAGTTGAGTCCATTGATATTAAGTGATATTAATGACCAGTGGTTGTTAACTCCAGTCATTTTTTTAGTCGTAGAGTTTGTGTGTTTCCCTACCTTGAGTTGTGTTGGTGAAAGGTCTCTAGATGTCTGAGTTATTGTGGTCATTGCTGGACTCCTTGGTTAGTGATTTTCCTTCTATTACTTTCTGTAAGGCTGGATTTGTGGCTACGTATTGTTTAAATTTGTTTTTATCCTGGAAAGTTTTATTTTCTCCATTTATAGTGAACGAAAGCTTGGCTGGGTATAGTAGTCTGGGCTTGCATCCGTAATTTCTTAGTTTCTGCAATACATCTATCCAGGACCTTCTGGCTTTCATGGTTTCCATAGAGAAGTCAGGTGTAAGTCTGATAGGTTTACCTTTATAAGTAACTTGGCCTTTTTCCTTTGCAGCTCTTAATATTCTTTCTTTATTCTGTATGCTTAGTGTTCTGATTATTATATGGCGAGGGGATGTTTTTTTTTTGATCCAGCCTATTTGGTGTTCTGTATGCTTCTTGAACCTTCATAGGTATATCTTTCTTTAGGTTGGGAAAGTTTTCTTCTATAATTTTATTAAATATATTTTCTGGACCGTTGAGCTGCACTTCTTCCCCTTCTTCTACACCTATTATTCTTAGGTTTGGTCTTTTTATTGTGTCCCAGATTTCCTGAATGTTTTGTGATGAAAGTTTGTTGGACTTGCTGTTTTCTTTGATCAGTGTGTTTATTTTCTCTATGGTATCTTCAGAATCTGAGATTCTTTCTTCTATCTCTTGTAATCTGTTGGTTATGCTTGTTTCTGTAGTCTCTGTTTGTTTACTTAAATTTTCCATGTCCAGCCGAACCTCTGTTTGTGTTTTCTTCTTTGCCTCCAATTCAGTTTTCAAGTCTTGAACTGTTTCCATTATCTGTTTGATTGTTTTTCCTTGGTTTTCTAGGGTGTCATTCACTGATTTATTCAATTCTTCAAACTTTCTGTTATATTTCTCATCCATTTCTATAAGGGTGTTCTTTACATGCTGTTTAAGGGCGTCTATCACTTTCATAAAGTCGATTATTTCTACTTCTTCTTGGTTAAGGTGTTCATGTCCTCCTGTTGTGAGGTCGCTGGTTTCTGGTGGATTCATGTTGCTCTTCAGATTGTTGGGTGAATTCTTGTATTGGCGCCTGCCCATCTCTTCCTCCGAATGCTCCCCTATGGATCTTCTTTAACAGGATCAGGTTTTCTTGCCTACTGATGTATCTTCCCAGTGATGGCTCTCCCCAGTGATAGCTCTCCTGGTGCCGATATCAGATCTCTGTGCCCAATGATGGCTCTCCCTAATGCTGGCTCTCCTGGCGCCAAGATCAGGTCTCCGTGCCCAGTGTTGGCTGTCCTGTCGCTGAGATCAGGTCTCCGTGCTGGTTGGGTAGCTCGAAAACAGAGCGCCTACCTTCTTCGGTGCAGGCAGGCTATTGAAACAAAGGAACTCCCGCCCCCCTGGGTGCCCTGAGGTTTCGGTCCCAGCGCCCAGACAGGCTCAGCT
>JABTXL010001605.1:1057576-1077111 GCA_025134845.1 Neodon shergylaensis | reverse complement strand
ACAAAGGAACTCCCGCCCACCTGGGTGCCCTGAGGTTTCGGTCCCAGAGCCCAGACAGGCTCAGCTGGGAGATGTGTGTTCACAGAGGGCAGAGGGGCCGAAGAAGGGAGGGTTCTGGATGCAAGCTGGATGGGATAGGAAGAAAGAGCAATGTTATTGTTCTTAGTATGAGAATAACGGGACATCATTTAAGTAATTTGTCTGTAGCCCACTGATGGAACACAACACCACTGACAGCCAACTCCGAAGCCCAGAGTCGTAAGTCTTTCTGCTGCCCCCTTTATTCCTCACAGTGCCATTTCTCTTCAAGTTCCCATAGTCTGGGTGAGTCTGACCTCCCTGGACACATTGCCAGGAAGCTAGTTCATGAAGTGGCATTTTCAGAAGCAGCAAATTTTCATAGGATCATCAGAAGAAGATTCCAGAGGGTAAACTGTCCTCATGGCTTTAGATGTATCCAGAGTCAACTGTGCAGGCAGGCCCTAATCGTGGTATTTAGAGAGACCTCAACAATTAGTCCAGCTGCAATTAATCTTGGCACCTTCAGTCTTGAGTGCATAAAAATCCCCTTGGTAATACATTTTGTTAGAGGATAAAGGCTTCTTTTAACCATAGAGAAGTCACTCGGAAAAATAATATACTTACAATGTGCAACTTAGAGACCCATGTCCTGCCCTCAGGCCAGGTTTATTTGGGTACTGGAGGCAGAGAGAGGTAAATTGGGGCTTCTTGGTTGTCTGTGGAGCACACTGAAGTGCATCCTGGAGCCAGGTTGTACCAGAACATCACCAAAAGGTGATACAAGGAGTTTCTGAGTCAGGGAAGAAGGGGTGAAGTCAGAGCTCGAGCACAGGATCCAGGGGCTCCAGGTTAATAGTTTTCAAATCCTATAACTGCAGTGGAATGAAGGGCTTTCCATAGCCTAGGTTCCTTGTTCATCCTCAGCGGGTTTGACTAGTAAGTCACCACTAAGCCCAGGGACTGCATTTAGTCAGCACGTAACTACTGTGCGGATGACCCATGGGACAGCTAGACTGGCTGAATTGAAATAGAAAATGGTTTAGAAAGTCCTCAGGGATGGCTTTCAAAGCAAAAGGAGGATTGTAACCAGAAAAATAGATGTATTTCCCAATACACAGGTTTGTCTCTCTGAGTGAAAGTAAAAGCCCAAAAGCCTGGGTGTGTGAATTTGGTTAGGAGCAAGGTTTCAGGTTCAACCCCCACAAGAGAGAAGGGTACATTGGGAGATGGGGTTACAACTCAGTCTTCTATCCCGTATGGCCGAATTCTCAATGTTTTCTTCTGACATTTCAATATTATCTCTCTAACACAAAGGACTTCCATATCATTCGCCTGTCTCCATCCCATTTTAGTCTTCCTTACTGAAAAATCAAAATGGATATGTAGTCTCCACTTTCCAGATTCCCAGACAGACATGATAGCCATGAACTATGTCTAATCTTTAAACTATGTCCAACTCTGTAGTGGCATTTCATTTGTATTTTAATAAATAAAGCTTGCCTGAGGATCAGAAAAGTAAAACAGCCACACTGGCCAGCCTTACAGACCAGGCAGCAATGACACACACACTTTAATCCCAGTAACAATTCTCAGTGCCTTTCATAGGAAGGTGTGTTGATCATTTTTGTTGCTGTAATAAAACACCATGACCAAGAGCAACTTCTAGGAGAAAGTTTATTTAGGCTTAAGGCTCCAGAGGGAATTCCATAACAGTGGGGGCAGCAGGGCAGCAGGCAGCTGAAAGATCCTATCTTCAACCACAAACATGTGATATAGGAGGGTCATCTGTCTATAATGGAAATGGGCTAATCAAGATGTGAGAGTTAGCCAGTAAGAGGTTAGAGCTAATGGGCCAGGCAGTGTTTAAATGAATACAGTTTCTATGTAATTATTCTGGGGCTAAGCTAGCCGTGCAGGAGCTGGGCGGGACGAAAAGCAGGCCTGCTTGCCTCATCACTACAAACATGGAGCAAAAACAGTGAACTGGAAGAAGGGCAAGGTTGTAAATTCTGCAAACCCACGCCTCCCCCAGCAAGGTGTGCCTCATCCAGCAAGGCTCCAGCTCCTCAAGGCTGCATAGCCTCAGTCAGCATCATCAACCTGCGAACCTGTGTTTGAGTGCGTGAGCCTAGGGGATATCCTTTATTAAAACCACCACAGGGGCTTCATTTTGTAGCATTCTAACCCTCCATCCAGTTTTATGACCACGTCAGTTATTTATAGCTTTCTACCTACACTAAACTTAGATGTGTGTCCAAACAGGAGAGAGCTCTGTATATCATAGCAATGTTGCTTGTGTGGCCAGTGAAAAAGATAAAGAAAAAAATAACCAAGACGAACACAGTGGAGGTGGAGGACACTTCCTTTCTGCAAATACATTTTTAAAAAGACTGTAAACTTCAACAGCCCCCAGTTTCAACCCTCTTCAGATAATGTTGCTGAGTCCCCTCATGACAAGAGTAACACCAGAGGGGCACTTCAGAAGGTGGCTCCGCAATGACACTAGGGACAATTGCAGCAGGTCCTGACACTCACCCTTCCAACACTAACCAAATCTCTAGACATGTTCCCCCAAGGTCACGGCTTGTTGACCAGAAGAAGGGCATTGTGACCAGAAATATGAATCGTCCATTTAGTCAAAGAATGTCTGGCCTTCACCCTTTCAGTCTTAGGCCCACTGATGGGGGAGAGTCTTCTGTTTTGTGTTAATTTCATTGGTTAAATAAAGAGACTGCCTCGGCCCTGATAGGACAGAAAATTAGGTAGGTGGAGTAGACAGAACACAATGCTGAGAGAAAGAAGCTGAGTCTAGGAGTCGCCATGATTCTCCCACTCCAGACAGATGCAGGTTAAGATCTTCTCTGGTAAGCCACCTCGTGGGCTACACAGAATATTAGAAATGGGTTAATCTAGATGTGAGAGCTAGCCAATAAGAGGCTAGAGCTAATGGGCCAAGCAGTATTTAAATGAATACAGTTTCTGCGTAATTATTTCGGGGCATAAGCTAGCCATGCGGGCGGCCGGGTGCCGGGGACGCAGCCTCGCCGCGCCTATTACAACAGCCCACAGTGCAACAAGGGGTGTGCTGAGCATAAGGCTGGAAAAGGCGTGAAAAGAGCCCAGGTCCCCACAGAAAACAGCTTCTGGGCTAATGGGTATGGTGGCCTGATAGTCCAATGAGTAAGAATGTCACTAAAATCTGACAGAGGGAGTGCTAAAAAAGAAATGGCCATTTATTTGAGCTTAGAGGGAAATAAAACTGGACACTGGATTTGAGGTCACCGAACTCAGCTCTGAGAAGGTGAGAACAAGGGGAAGAGTGGGCATCAGTGAGAACAGATAAGCAAGACCCTGAGCATAAGAGATGGGAAGCTGGGTGACCAGAACAATGGTGTATGTGACCAGGATGATGGCATATTTGAGCTACTGGAAAATAACTAAACAAACAAGACCAGCATCTGTGTGGAAGAGGGTGGGGAGTAGGAGGAGTGAGACTGAGAGAGAGAGGGGGAAAATACATTGGAGACCCTTATAATCTCGGAAAACAATCTGGGCCTTTACTCTTGGAGCAAAGGATGTCTCCGAAAGGCTCAGGCACTGACAGCAGCAATCTAATTTTAGAAAAGGTTATACTGATGGCACAGAGACCAATTAGAAAGCAATTGTTGTGGTCTATATGGGGGAGATAGGATTAATGCTGACCTCTGAGAGGCTAGGGCATCTCTACCCAGATGGGATTGACCTAGGAACTAAGGTGCAGACCAATTAACCATTATCAGAAGTCAATCTGAGAGAGGGACTGAAGTAAAGAGGGAGACAGAGGAGTTGTGAGCAAGTGAAAGTAAATTTACAGAAAAGCAGGGAAGGGTCCATAAGATGGGTCGGTGAATACTGATGCTTGCTGTCAAGGATAACCTGAGTTCAAGTCCTAGAACCAACATGGTAAGCAAGAACTTGATACCTGCAAGTTGTCTTCTGATCTACGTACATATTTACATGCTGTGGCATGCTTATGAGCATGCGCATGTGCACGCGAACACAAACACACACACACGATTTAAGCAATCAATATCAGAAAAGACTCTGTCCTCATTAGGTTTCTATTACTGTGATAAGACCATGACCAAAAGCAACTTGGGGAGGAAAGAGCTTATTTGACTTATACATCCTGATCACAGCCCATCGCTGAGGGAAGCCAAGGTAAGAACTCGATTAAGGCTGAAACATTGGCTTGCTCCCCACAGCTTTCTCAACCTGCTTTCTTCTTTTTAATTAAATTTTTTTTCATTTTACACACTAACCCCAGTTCCCCCTCCCTCCCCCTCTTCCACCCGCCCACATCCCCATCATACCCCGTCCACTCTTTAGAGGGGGCAGGCTTCCCTTGGGGTATCAACAAAGTCTGGTATACCAAGTTGAAGCAGGATCAGGCCCTCTCCCCACCCCCACCCCTATATAAAGACTGAGCAAGGAATCCCACCATAGGGAATGAGCTCCAAAGAGCCAGTTCATTCACCTCAGGTAAGTCCTGGTCTCACTGCCAGGGGCCCACAAACAGATCAAGCCACACAACTGTCACCCACATTCAGAGGGCCTAGTTCGGTGCCATGCAGACTCCCCAGCTGTCAGTCCAGAGCCCCTGAGCTCCCAACTGGCACGGATCATCAGCCTGCTTTCTTATACAACCAAGGCCCACGTGACCAGGGGTGGTGCCTCCCACAATGGACTGGGCCCTTGATATTAATCATATTAATATCATATTAGTCATCAATCAAGGAAATGCTCCACATATGCCCATGAACGAATCAGATGGTGGTAATCCCTTAACTGCGGTTTCCTCTTTGCAAATCACTCTCACCTGTGTGAAATCACCCCAAAAATAAATAAATATATACTAACCAGCACAGATTCTCATAATCAGTTATGGTCTCCAGGGACTTTTCCTAGAACTTCTAACTAAAAAGGCAAAGATCAGTGTAATTTCTATTGAGATTAGTTTATTCTCTGGGAATATTACAAGCCAATGGAGAACCTACACCCGTGTGTGTCCCCTTACCCAGCTGGGGAGAGGATCATGGTCAGTGGAATGGTCAATGGCCCTGTTCATTATTTCTTAAGCTTGGCCTGGTTTGCCAGCCATTGGTCTTGGCGAGATGGGCAAACACCAAGTGCAGCTGGCTCCACTATCTGGTAACTAAGCCAAGCTCTTTCTTTTCCCACTTACAGGAATAGCCTATATTTTACTATGTACCTTGTCTTTACTGCCTGTGTAGTAGGAGCTAAGCCCTACCACAGCTACCAGGATGTATCCGTAGTATTCCTTGGTGACCTCATATTTAGCTCCCTATTCACGTAGGCAGTCTGAAGCGGCCTCCTTCCTGGCATAAGTTAGGGCATTTTAGAAGCCGTCCTTCTCTACTTACAATTATCTACTATAATTAGTTACATACAGTACAAGAATACGGGAAAGGGCGACAGTGTCATATGTATGATCCTTCATGGGCACCAGTAGGAACCTGCAGAGACCGGCTTGTTTTCCTCAGAGCCCAGGCCTTCCTCTGATCCAGCCATCCTAAGTATCTCCTCCACAGCAGCCATCCTCCTAATTTACCATCCTCAGTGCTCCAGGCTTTGGTGTTCTAGCCTTACCTAATTCCTTTTAACCCTAGACCTATGTTCACTGCATCAGGATCTCAAACTAAATTAGTGAGGGCAGATGGGGAGAAAGCAGACGGACTTAAGAAGCAGTTTGCTTCAGCGTTCAGCAACTGGATTACACTGTCTGTGATGGGGAGAGGGAGATTCCAGAAGGAAATTTAAAATTTCCTGTGTAGGTAGTTGAATGATGGAGACATTCTTGGGAACAAAGAACATTAGGATACTAATGCTGGGGGAAGGCTGAGAAACATAGGCTTGATCTCAAGTGTGTTGGGTGTAAGATAACAATGAAGACATCATAGGAAATGCCAAGGAAGATATTGAGCACACTGGCCTGAAGTTAGTGAGCAGTCTGGCTGTGAACAGCGATCTACAAGTCAATTAAAGATGACAGATGATGCTCTGAGCATGAGTAAGCAAAGTTACCAGCAAATCCCAATAGCAGTCCAGAAGAATCAGATTGTGTTGTACAAGCCAATGAAAGGGTGAAGAGCTCTGGGCTGTGAGGACCAACAACTAGGGCCAGCAGGGAAACAGGAGTTCCCAGGAGGCCTGGTGATAGAAAGGTCAGTGCTAGACTTAACGAGGGCTGTGCAAATGGAATCGGGAGACAGAAGCAGATCACAGAGAGTGGAAGAAAGAATGCCTAATAAAGAAATACAGCCCCGGGGCTGGAGAGACAGCTCAGTGGTTAAGAGCACTAGCTGCTCTTGCAGAGGAACTGGGTTCAATTCAAGCATCCACGTGACAACTCAGACATCTGTAATTCTGGTTCCAGAGGACCTAATATCCTTTTCTAGCCTCTACAGTCACTGAATGCATGTGGTGTGAAACACATGCATAAAATAAAAACAAATATATGTAAACAGAAAGAAAGAAATACAGACCCAAACCTACAGAACTCCTAATTAGGAGAGAATGAAGAATATGGTGTCTAAGAGCTGAAGAGATGGCTCAGTGTTTGATTGTGTTGTTCTTTTTCTTTTCAGCCTGAGTCTTGGGTTTTATTGTTTTTTAAAACAGTAAGATAACAGGACTTAGGGGTCGACAATAAAACTGGAATAAACATTTTGTAAAAAGAAGTTTGGAGCAGAAAGAGGAAGCTACACAATTCCCTTTTATCTCTACGTTCCCATATACATCACTCAGGAACTATCCAAAAGCCTGGGTAAAGCCAGCTAATGGGTCTCTTTGAAACTTGATTCCAGATGTTCTGGCTTCCACAGCCGGTACTTCTGTCCCTAAATTTTATGGTAAAATGGGGCATTGTGCAAAAGTATCCAGAGTTCAGATGGATTCCTGCTGCACAGATTCTAAGACGCATCCCAAAGGAAGGAGAATTAGAGTGGCTCGTGTTCTTGGAAATGTTCGTGTTTCTCTCGTTGTATAAAGCCTTTCTGTAAATGCATCTGACTCTTCGGGTCTTTTGTTTGTTCATTAGAATCCAATCTCCATGAGCATAGGAGTCTTTATCTTGGTTTGGTTTGTTTTAGACAATGTGAGACAAGATTTCACTGTGTTGCCCAGACTAGCCTCCAACTCATGAGACTCCTACCTCAGCCTTCCAAGTACTAGGTTAAAGCCATGACCAAACTCATCTGGAATCTCTGTTGCTTGCAGTATAGTCAGCTGTCACCAAATACTGAATAAATGGGTGACGTGAAAGTTCGGGGATCAACTGCATGTGTCCAGGTTAGGGGTCCTTTTGTAAAGACAAGGAGGATGACATCACCTCTCAGAGCTGGGAACTTCATTGCTATACTTTTAGGGATGTCTTGCATTTTTCCAAAAATATATTTAATTTTCAAAACAAAAATCAGGTAAGCTTTCCACAGTTCAACTTTCTGGAAACAAGCCAGAATTTGGCTTCTAGCTTATCAGTAAGTTGAACAGCAGTAATTTCATGCAGACATTATTTCTCTCTGCAGGAGACAGAAAACATTCTCCTTGGTTGTACACACTTAATTCTCTAAATCTGTTCTGTATTTCTGCCATCACTTTATTCCATTCCAGAGGTCTGGCATGCAGGAGAATTCATCTCTAAAACTCAAAGTTTCCAAACTGAGATGTGCGGTTATTGGGCTTGGGTTGGGGTTTATAACCAATTCGATCATTAATCATTTGTTCCCGGCTTTTGAGGTCACTGCTAAGCCCAGCAGCCCCTTCTCCATCACTAGTTCCTACACCTTCCACATCTTCCTTCTGCTTCTTACATGTCTCCAAGTCCTTCCGAATGCTCTCAAACTCTTCAATGTCATCGAGCTTGAGCTCCAGGGGTGTTGGTTTCCGTCGCAGCATATTGAAGTCAACACTGGCAGTCACACCCAGTGAGCTATGGGCTACCAGAAATGGCAAGAAAGGCAAAAACTTTGGGTGGCAAATCCCAGCTACAAACCGATGAATTCAATTCACAGGATTATCCACAGGCTCTAGCCAGGTTCCAAATGGGTGAATCATTCATTAATCAGATGCTTCCTGTGCTGAGCTATGGATGTTTAAAGTCACTGTCACAACCTCTTTCAGGCCTCTGCAGTTTCCCAGAACCTCAACTCCCACCATGACACCATTGCTGCACGGCCCGAACTCAAATGTGTTGTTCTTGCAAAGGACACAAGTTCAGTTCCCAGCACCTATGTCAGGACGCTCTCAGTGGCAGGTAACTCCAGCTCCAGAGGAAATCGGGTGCCTTCTCCTGGCCTCCATGGGCACTGCAGTCATGTGCCTAAATATTGATATAAAATTTTGGCTTCTAGGAGTTTGAGGATTCCTGAAGAAAGGATCTCACCCTTTAGGTCTGAAGATTTGGAAGAGTTCCAGGGGATCCAACAACCTCACACTGCTCTGTTGGGGGGGGCAATTTAAATACCCTGTGCGAGTGGTCTTGAACATCTCTGAGGAGGGGTCACCATGGCGGGCTTTCTCAGGGGTGGAGTCTGGACTGAGGAAACTCCCAGGGGAGGAGGCTTGGGATGGGACTTTTCACACAAACATTCTAGACTTTTGGGATATATTGATGTCAGGGACTGAGGTGAAGCCTTAACCCAGAGTATAGGGGCGCCAGGGGCTGGCATGATGCTTCCAACCAAACATCCCAGGCTCTTTGGCTATAGGGGCACCAGCTCAAGTGTGGCTACTTCCTGCAGGCATGGGGTGACATAACAGAGGGGAGAGTTGGGAGTTGGTGGGCTCATGCTCAGCAGAAGGTGTGGCTGGAGAGGCACCTAGTTTACTGCCATCCTGGAGACCTCGGGTGTCTGTTCCTTGAGAGACGAGAAGTCAGGTGGCTAGGAGAAAACATAGATTGTTATTACTGGCCATATGAACGAGGCTAGCCATGGGAAGGGTCATTAACTGCAAGAAAGAACAGGAGAGAGAAGTGCCCTGGTTATACAGGAGAGACAAGAGAGCAGATGTGCCCTTTAAAAGCAGATTTCAGTTGTTGGGTAGGTGTTCATTTGAGCCAGGAGAGGTGGTACCAATGTTGAAGACCCAGGAGCTGGTGCAGGCCATGGTATCATCTAGAAGGCCCTCTGTAAGTTGGTCTTGGCCCAGACAGCAGGAGTGACCTGTAAAATAGGCTTGAAATTTGGTGGGGTCAAAATTTGGAGTCTGTTAGTTTTTACCAGACCAGATTTTTGATAGAGCAGCAAAACTTTTTCCAGGAACCTGTAGGTATCTGTAAGACAACTGGAACAGATTTACATCTTGGTGTGATAGCAAAAGGCGATGGCTTTAGTTAAGGCATGAACATTTTAGAAGACAATTAAAGGAAATTGGAAACTCTGAATCTGGACTTACCCAGTCTTAACCTGGCACAGATCAGGCGCTGAGGAGAATGGTGTTTTCCCAACATGTAGCCCTGGGCTGGTGAGAAAAAAACAGCCCCCTTGGTGGGACTTCCAGATGAAAAGTTTTTGTGTTCCAATAAACCTCTCCATCAATGCAATAATCCAAATCAGACCAAATCAAACCAAATTTTAAAAAGCCCAGGTTTAATGGATACTACAGGAAACCACATGTTTGTGCTCCGGAGGGCAGTTTAAATACCCTGTGGGAGTGGTCTTGAACATCTCTGAGGAGGGGTCACCATGGCGGGCTTTCTCAGGGGTGGAGTTTGGACTGAGGAAACTCCTAGGGGAGGAGGCTTGGGATGGGACTTTTCACCCTAACATTCCAGACTTTTTGGCTATATGGATATCAGGGGCTGAGGTGAAACCTTAACTCAAACAGTAACCCAGATCCAGAAAGACAAATAAATATCTACTCACTCAGAAGTGAGTTTTAGACATACAGCAAAGAAAAACCAGCCTACAGTCCATGACCCCAGAGAACCTAGACAACAAAGAGGACTCTAAAAGAGACATATGTGGATCTAAATAGGAAGCAGAAAAAGACAAGATCTCCCAAGTAAATTGTGATTGTAGGGGTCACAGGAGATGGTAGAAGGGGAGAAGGGAGGAAGGGAAGAGAAAATGTATAGTTCAATTAAAAACACTAAATAAATATTTTTAAAAAGCAAAAAAAAATCAGCATCCAGACGTCCCACGTCCCCTTCAGGGTCTAGCCTGTTAAGTATAGCCTCCCCTTCCCCATCAAGGAAACTTCTTTTCACAACAGACAGAGGCCACTAAAGAAAACCATAATCAATCAATATTTAGAGTTGTGGAGCCCAGTCCCAATGGATACATCTACACAGCACTCCCATACCAGGATCATTTCCTGAAAGGGAGCAGAAAAATTTTAAGAGCCAGAGGATCAGGGATTTTGCTGTGAGATTAGTTCCCTAATAACAACAGAAGCTATACCAAAAAGTCACACCAACATGACTACAAACATGAGCTAAACAAGGAAGATACCAATGAACATGTTAAAATGGACAGGGAAAATCTCATGAGGCCCCAATACAACACAAAGAACTACAGGTAACTGAGTAAATCTGAGAGCAAAAGAGTTGGTCCCCCTGTAATGGTCTGTCAAGCCCTCCTTGTCTGAGACAAGTCCCTTCCACTCCGTCCCCTGTCCACTGCCTAGGAGGCAGGCAGATCTTTTCTTCTGCTTCCAGTCTGAGACCTCCCTTTCCATCTCTCGAAGAGGCAGCTTCTGTCTCTCTCTTCTCCCCTTCCTCCCCTCTGTTTCCTCTCCCCCCCCCCCGCCTCTCTCTCTGCTCTTCTCCCTTTCTCCCCTTTCCCCTCCATAACCCACTAAATAAATATCCACTTTCTCTGCATGGCATGCCTATCCATATCTCTGTCTCTCACCCACTGTGTAGCTCCCTTGCCTGGGACCAGCTGCCTTCAGAGACCTGCAGTATGATCTTGTGGTGTGTCTATCCATCTCAGTCTCTCACCCACCACGCAGCTCCCTGCCTGGGACTCACTGCCCCTCATGGCCGGCAGGCCACTCAGGGGCGGAACCCAACTGCCTTTGTGGCCTGCCGTGGTCTCAGGACCCACTGCCCACCATAACACCCCCCCAAGGAAGAGCACACCAATTGGTTGCCCAGTGTCACATAGCCAGTCCTGAAAACATACATACAAGTGACATTATACAGACTCAACAGATTATATTTAAGAATATGTGTGTGTAAATACCTATGTAAATTAATTAATAATAGATTTTTAATAAAGAGGCCACAAATTTGGAAGAGAGTGGGAAGGGGTATATGAGAGGGTTTGGAGGGAGGGAAAGGAAGGGAAAACTGTAGTAATTAAAATACAGCCTCAAAATTTAAAATTAAATTAAATCTTAAAATGAAAAGAATATGTTGTAATAAGACCAGGCACATACCATCATATCAAGGCTGGATGAGGTGATCTAGTAGGAGGAAAAAGGTTTCACAAGCAGGCAAAAGAATCAGCCAGTGCCTCATCTCCCTGTTAGGAGTCCCATAGAAACACCAAGCTACTCAAGCATAACATATATGCAGAGGACCTAGGTCAGCCCCTCACAGGCTCCATGTGCCATGTTTGGGTGACATCCCTGGGAAGCCTGTTCTTTTCTGAAGGGAAACAGAAGGGTTATATCTGGGGAACAGAGGAGGTGAGGAGAGACTGGGAGAGGGGATGGAGGGTTAACTGTGGTCAGGAATAATATATGCAAAAGAAGAAAAGAAGTATAAGTTAAAAAGAGGAGAATATAGCTGGATGTGATGGTACACACCTTTAATCCCAACACCTATTAGTCTGAAGCCAGCCTGGTCTACATAGTGAGTTCTAGGCCAGCCAGAGCTACACTACTGAGGCCACATCTTAACAATAAATAAAGAATTTTTAAAAATAACACCGTAGCAAGAGGAAACATGGAACCAAGGAAGGATTTACAATCTGCACCTGTTGTTCAACAGAAGATTTGAACTTATTTCCTCGCCTGCGGGGACAACTCCTTTGAGACAGAGCAATTGGGTTTACAGGAGGAAAAGGCAAGAACTCTCAGCGAATGGTTTCTGGGAAAGCAGGAAGTCATTACACTGAGCACAGAGGGAATGCAGGAGACAAAGGGCGAAGGCGGCCCAACGGCAGACTCAGAAAAACTCCCTGGATGATTGCTTCAGTTTCGACGGAGAAACAGAAAGTGAGGTCTACTGCGGACGTGGCCAGAGGTCCTGCCGCACGTGTTAACCCCTAGACGGTGTGAGTCAGCAGGCTCCTTCCAAACCCTGGCAACAACACAACTGATTCTGGCTATGGGACCGGACTTAGAAAAACACTGGCCACAGCTATGAAGATGTCCGTTTTCTGGCCCCATCTGAAACCCACTATAAGGGATGGAATAAGGGGTGGGGGGTCCCACGGGTGGCACCTACCACCAAGACTGGCAATCTGAATCAATCTCCAGAAACCGTATGTGGAAATAGAAAACCAACTCTTTCAAGTTGTTCTCTGACCACCACACATGTGCTGTGGCATGAATGCGTGTGTGCACTCGCGCGCACAAGCGCACACACACATGGGGGGAGGTATTTCGGGTGTATCTCAGCTGCCAAAGTGCTTGCCTAGCATACACAAAGCCCTGGCTCCACTCTCCAGCATCTCAGAGTCTGGAACACTTGCAATGCCAACATCCAGGAGATGAAACCAGGAGGATTAAGGTCATATGTGGCTACAAAGAAAACTGGAGGCTGGGCGATGGTGGCGCACACCTTTAATCCCAGCACTTGGGAGGCAGAGGCAGGCGATCTCTGTGAGTTCGAGACCAGCCTGGTCTACAGAGCTAGTTCCAGGACAGGCTCCAAAGCCACAGAGAAACCCTGTCTCGAAAAACCAAAAAAAAAAAAAAAGAAAGAAAGAAAAGAAAACTGGAGGCCAACCTGGGCTACACAAGACTGTGTCTAAAATAAAAATCTCCAAGGATGCTGAAATTGCCTACACATTAATCTTTGTGGTCCTATGTCCCCACATCATCTCCTATCCCTGTTTGATTAGAGAGCTCAGGAACAGCCATCCCTGACCTGGGGAGCGTTAGTAAATCTTTCTCATTCCCAGTGTTAAATGGGCTCCTTTAAAGACATTGCACCTTTGCACTTACAACATAGAGACTTGGGGTGCGAACTTATTTCCCTTCCTCTGCAAATGATGGGCATTTGAGTCTTGAAACTGTCCAGCAATGTGCTCTAATGGAACCTAAAACCTGCCCATAACTGGCTACAGAACTGGATCCTTCCATGTTTTGTTGTGGGACGAAGCTACATCTGTGCTTGCATGGACTTGATCAACCTCTTCAGCGATGGGGGAGCTGAGAACGCACCATCAGCAGGCAGAGGCCTCAGTCCCCAAGTTGCAGGGAAGCTCCGGGCACTCTCTTGGCACATCTCCCACTTGGTGCTGTAGAGTGTAGTTGGTTATTTTTTTAATCTTTGCCCTTTTGGGGGCCCACCACCCAGCTCCCAAATAAATACACTGAGGCTTGTTCTTACTTATGAATGCCCAACCTTAGCTTGGCTTGTTTCTAGCCAGGTTTGATTAAATTATCCTATCTATCTTTTGCCTCTGGGCTTTTATCTTTCTCTATTCTATATACCTTCCTTTCCTTCTTATTCCATGACTGGTGGCTGGCCCTGGAGTCCTCATCTCCTTCTCCTTTTTCTCACTTCCCCTTCTCTCTTCTTTTCCTATTTATTCTCTCTACCTTCCAGCCCTACCTTTTTCTCTCTCCTGCCTCATTATTGGTCATTCAGCTCTTTATTAGACAGGCAAAGTAACACAGCTTCACAGAGTTAAACAAAGGCAGCATTAAAGAATGCAATACATCTTTGCATAAGCAAATGTTCCACAGCATAAACAAGTGTAACCCATCTTCAACTAACATTCCACAGCAATAAAGCTGTGGACTTACCCAGAGCTTTCTGCTGTTGTTCCAATTCTTTCTTCTCTAAAATCACTTTTGATTTTGATTGTGCTCTATGTCTTCTCCCATATCATAGTAAACTGGTCCTCCTTTTTATACTCGTCCTCAGTGCAAGGCATTGAGGGTGCCATTGGCATTAGTCTCGAAAGTGGCTTCGATTTTAGCCACATGCTAGAGGTGCGGAACAAGCAAGTTGGTATGCTTGGCCACAGCCAGGTCACTACCATGTGTTGTAATAAGGAGCAGCAGGGCTGAGTCCCCAGCACCCCAGCCGCCTGGCTAGCTTATGCCCGAAATAACAACACACAAACTATATTCTTTTAAACACTGCTTGCCCATTATATCTAGCCTCTTTTCGGCTAACTCTCGCACCTGGACTAGCCCATTTCTAATAAGGTATGTAAGCACCCCAAGGTGCGCTTACCGGGAAGATTCTAGCCTACGTCCATCCTGGGTCAGAGCTTCATTGCGTGTGTCTCTGAGAGGAGCTATGGAATCTGTTTGAGGAGTCTTACCTCACTTCTTCTTCCTCCCAGCATTCTGTTCTGTTTACTCCTCCCACCTATGTTTTAACCTATCAGGGCCAAGCAGTTCCTTTATTACTTAACCAATGAAATCAACAGATTGATATATGACACTCCCACATCAACCATGTTGCTGCAGGGGCACAGGGTCTGGTTGTCAGAGCTGGTAAGCATCTTCGTGGTGGGAGATGGGAATGGTGTGGCTACTGAAAATAGTGATGACTCTACCAGCAATTTCAACACCAAGGAAAAGATCAAAGGTAAGGTTTGAGTCTGAAATCTTGGTCCTCACCTCTGACAGCATTTTGGGATGCACTGGCAACTTAGGGAGGAAAGACTTAGTTGGGAGATAGTAGGTCACCAGTCCTCAGAAGACCTTGTCCCTGGTCTCTCCCTGCCTCCCTGCTGCTTCTTGTCCCATGAGATGAGCTGGTTTTCTCTCTTGTATGCTGTGTGCCATGATGCTATGATGTTTGCCTTATCTAAAGGCCATAGCAATCGAACCAGTTGACCATTGAACGAAACCTCTGAGACTGAACCAAATAAGCCTTTCCAGAACCTTCTAGGTTACTTCGCTCTTAGTCACGGTGATGAGAAGTCAGGTTACCATGGCAAGTGAGTGAACAAGGGAAGTGAGGAGTCATTCTCTGATTTCTCTCCTAGCAGAAAGGCTGCCTGGGCAGGTGTGCTGTCATCAACTGTCTCTCCAGGGAAGATGTTCTTACTCATCCTTTTCCACTGAAGAAGTCTTAAAGATTCTGGATCTTATGGGTGTGTCTAGAACTGCTGTTGGCAGAGCGGCTACTGTGCGGGCTGAGGAGTCATGGGAATAGCACAGCAGGACTAGCAGGGCTGGACAGAAGTTACCTTGAACAATATAAATATCAGTATGAACAATCACTCAGCTGACAAATATTCAGTTCCTCAGGTCTACATACAAAGCCATGTGTGTTAGTCTATGTCTGTGATCCCAGGGCTGGGAGTCAAAGACCGGATGATCACTGATGCTTTCTGGCCAACCAATTGATGTGAACCACTGAATTCCTGATTCAGTGAAAGACCTGGTCTCAAAACAAAAGAAGATACTTAATGTACACCTCTGGCATCCATGTACACACACATGCAGATGCAGGCATGCTGATGAATACAAACAAGAACACACACACGTGGGTATACCACACACACGCACACACACACAGTCAAGAACAATTTCCACCGAAGGGCCCAATAAACACTGCATATTGCTAACAGTTGGTCAATAACAGACTTATCTCACATCTCGATCCTTGTAGCATTCTTGAACATGGCAACCTAGCCAGACATCTTGGTACAGGGCTGTCAGAATCTTTAGAAAATTCTAATGTGAATTTTTGAGTACCAAATTTTATTGGCTCTTGATAATTCCCTTAGTAGTTATTAGCAAACAAAGCCCTTGCCTATATGAACTTGAGTTTTACTCTTATTGTGTCTTCCTGTTCACAGGACACGTCTTTATGTCTTACTGGATGAACAAGAAACTTACCTAAGGTTGATGCTCTAAAAAGTGTACAGTCTGGTCATTCCAAAGTCCCCTCTGCTCTGTCTTTTAATCCAATAAGGGTATCAGACAGCCTCATGCTGGGTCACACTGAGTGGCTCCTATTGGCCACTTTCAAGGAATTATGTCCATGTTCACTCCACCAAAACAAAAATCCACTTCTGCACTCGCTACAGCCACTGCAGATACTGTGCTGTGTATCCTTATGTAACGTGGAAATGATTTTTATACAGTTCACATACTGATAATGGTCAATAACCATTTCATTTACTAAGCACCGATCACCCTCTTAAGGGTTCCATTTTGCCTCCTTTAATGCTCACCAGCTCCTAGGGAGAAAGGAGCTATTATTAACCCATTTCTTCCCAAGGTTTCACACCACACTCCTTAAATAACTTCTTCATGGGAATTTCTTCAGGAACTTTCTGGCCCTTTGGGGGAAGTAGTCAACTTCCGCTTTCCTGGACCAGAGCTCTGTGATGTTGATTGCTTGCCTTTCATCCCGGGATTCTGGGAAGTGCACAGAGAAGCTGGCCCTCACACAGCTGAGGCAACTTATTGTCCCTGGAACAGGCTTACTTACCTTTGCCTCACTTCCTGTCTCCACTTCATTTGCTGGGTTGCACTGATCCTTGCTGCAGACTGTCTCAGAACTCATGGGAAAGAGTCAGAACAGAACTAAATACAATTAAACAAATGAAGGCACACAGAGATCTTATCCTAGAGTCCTGCAGCTAAGGAGCCAGTGGGTAGGGGTTAGGAATAACACCCACCACTCCATAGCCGGGCGGTGGTGGTTCACGCCTTTAATCCCAGCACTTGGGAGGCAGAGGCAGGCAGGTAGATCTCTGTGAGTTCGAGGCCAGCCTGGGCTACAAGAGCAAGTTCCATGGCAAAGACACTCAGAGATCCTAAAGGATATGAAATTCTCCTATTACAGAATTGTGCTGAAATTTATTGTTGTATAATCCTTACCATAATACAAACATATTGTTTAAAGAAAATATTTCTCTATTAAATAATTTGAATTTAGACAAGCATGTATGCCTGGGGTCCAGATGGAGAAGGACTATGTCACTATTGCACTCTGTTTTCCCTGGCAAATGAGTTTAGCTGCCCACAGGGTCAGAATATGAGCAAGAACTTGAAATCCACCCAGAATAAGCAAGCAGCTACCGAATAGCCCTTCTCTTCACCTGAGGGGATTTTCTACTGTCAGCTGTTTTGAAACTAGAGATCTAGAAATGCCAGGTGAACAGTGGTGTGGACGTGTAAGCCAAATAAACTCGTTCCTCCTCAAGTTGTGTTGGTCATGGTGTTCAGTCACAGAAATAGAAGCCCTAAGTAAGGCTCACACAAACACATAAAAATAAATAAATCTTTTTTAAGTTTGATAACCAGACACATTTATCATCCAAATCTCACCAAAAATAAACTGTAAAAATATAAAGTAATGAGGAGAAAGAACTAGTAGCCTGCTGTACTAATTTCTGGAGTGGAGAAGGGAGAGTCTCCTTTAGATTTCTGACTGGTTAACGCTGCAGTTCTGTGCAGTCCCTCTAGAGTTCTAGACAACACCATGACCAAGGCAACTTTAAAGAAAGTGTCTAATTTGAGCTTATAATTTCAGTGGGTTAGAGTGTGTGATGGTGGAGCAAAGGCGTGAAATCAGGAACAGCTAAGAACTTACATCTTGATCCACAAGTAGGAGACAAAGAGATAGACATAACAGGAATGGATAGAATCTTTTGAAACCTCAAGTCCTGCCCCAGTAACACACTTCCTCCAACAAGGCCACACCACCTAATCCTTCCCAAGTGATTCCACCAACGGGAGATGAAGAATTCAGACATATGAGCCATTTTTGGTCAAACCAACACAGCCACCATTTTGAACATCTAGTACTCTGGATCCATAAAGTTTTCCTGACTTTGCTTTTTGGTCATGGTGTTTTTATCACTGTGACAGAAAAAAAATAATTAATATACATATTTATTAACTGCATGGATTTCTCCTTTTCTATCAGATATTCTCCTTAGCATACACTTACTATGTGTATTTTTTATATCTTATTTGCAAAGCAGGATGCAGTGAGGACACATGAACTCCATTGATCTTGGACCAAACAGTAAGCATATCACTTAACAGCAAGAGCTGGGAGAGCATTTTCAAAGGCTCGGGGACCCAGCTGGGTATATCTTTGAAAACTCATGCAAATGCAGTAATAAAAGCAGAACTGTACAATTACCCATAACTTACCTGTGAAGAACAATCTAAGAAGTACCATGCTTTTTCTCTCAAGTGGGAGTAAGTGGGTAATAAGTGGACCTCATACAAAAGAGACCTCAGGAATGCGCTTTTGAAGATGTAAATGTTCACAGGAGAGAAGTGGGGATATAATCACTGGGGGAGTTAGAATAACATGCAATTAATTATGCAGACAATCAAGGTTCTTTTTAATGCTGATTTCTTTTCATTTTTCATTGAACAAAGGGCTGCATTTGATTGTGAAAATACTACTTTTTACATTACATATAATTTACAACTATGAATTACACTTCTATGCCACCAGGGACACACCTTCTTTTTCAGCATCTTACATAGAACAACTGGGAAAGCATTGCTGACCCTCTGGGTAGGCGGCATGCTTCCAAGCCTATCCTGGTATGGGGAAAGTAGCATGGATGGATGAAAGTAGAAACAGGCTGGCCATCTGGCTCCTGGGTTAGAAATGGAGGCTCATCCCACTTTCTCTATCTCCTCCACCAGTGCTTAGACGTCTAGTTCAGTTTGTCTGCTCCAATCCAGCCAGCCCCTCCTTTTTCCTTGGAGATAAATTTCAGGGGACTGTGGTGCTTTGATAGGCATTTGTATTTGTGTGGCCTCCCAGTTGGTGGACTGCTTAGGAAGGACTCAAAGGTGTGACAACTCTTTTGCTGTCAGAGAAGGTGAGCCACTGGGGATGGGCTTAGAGGATTCAGAAGCCCCCATGCCAGGCATAATCTCTCTCTCCCTCTTCCTCTCCCTTCTTTGCCCCTCCACACCTCTCTCTGCCTCCAACTTGCTAATAAAATGTAAGCCTTTGGCTACTACTCCAGCACCCTACCTACCTCCATGTTGCCATGTTCTCACAATGGTGGTCATGGACTCACCCTCTGAACCTGTAAGCAAGCACCCGATTAAATGCTTTCTCTCATAAGTTTCCACCATAATGATGTCTCTTTACAGGAACAGAACAGTAGCTAAGGCAGGGACCATCAGGCATAGTGTCCATGGCTACACCATCCAAGTTGTATAATAAATTCGTGTATAATAAAAATTCAGTTTAAGATGCTAATGGTGGAACACTAAAAAGCAGGGTCCTTTTTTGAGGGACACTTGCAGGCCCATAAAGCCAGGCATGATTGTGTGTGTGTGTGTGTGTGTGTGTGTGTGTGTGTGTGTGTGTGTGT
>JABTXL010001605.1:1038178-1050467 GCA_025134845.1 Neodon shergylaensis | reverse complement strand
TGTGTGTGTGTGTGTGTGTGTGTGTGTGTGTGTGTGTGTGTGTGTGTGTTGCAGGTACATGTATGTCTAGCTACTTTTCTGCTACTGTAACAAAGCACCATGACCATGGCAACTTATTTTTTAAAAAAATCATTTAACTGAGAAACTCAAGGTTGTAGAGGGTGAGAGTCTATGGCCATAATGGCAGACAACAGGCAAGGATGGGTTGGGCAATGGTGCCGCACACCTTTAATTCCAGCACTTAGGAAGCAGAAGCAGGTGGATCTCTGTGAGCTCGAGGCCAGCCTGGTCTACAAGAGCTAGTTCCAGGACATGTAGGGATGTTACACAGAGAAACCCTGTCTCAAAAAAAAACAAACAAAAAAAAAACAGAAAAGGAAACAGGTAAACAGGCATGGCTCTGGAAAAGAACTGAGAGCTTCTGTCCACAAGCATGAAGCAGGGAGTTACCTAGAAATAGCGTGGTCTTTTAAACCTCAAAGCCAACCCTCAGTGATGTACCTCCTCCAACATGATCACACCTCCTGATCCTTCCCAAACAGTTCCACCAAGTGCAGCTCAAGCATTCAGACATAGGAGCCTAAGGGCTCCACACTCATCCAAGCCATTACAATATGTACATGCGTGTGTACAGAGCCTCGGATGCCATTTCTCAGGCTCCATCTACTCTTCTTTTCTGAGTCTTAGAGCTGTCCAAGTAGACAAAGCCGGCTGGCCAGCAAATCCAAAGGATCCTCTTGTGTCTGCTTGCCCAGCACAGGGATTACAAGCTCACACAACTATGCCCAGCTTTTTACTGTGGGTTCTGAGGGATCTGATTCAGGCTCTCACTTCACGGACCAAGCTAACTCCCCAGCCCACTCTTGGCTTTTTCTTTTCCCTAAAGAAGACATAAAAATGACTAATAAGTGCTTGAAAAAATATAGAGAGCTGACTATATCACTTGTCATTGAAAAAAATGAAAATCAAAACTACAGTGAAACATCAGCTCACGATCCTGCCACCAAAGAAACAAAGATAATAAGAATCAGTCAGGATGTGCAAAAAAGAAAACCCTCATCCACAATACGTCAGGTCTCAGCATCTCGCTATGCCCTGTGAAAGCTTCTCCCGCACGGTTTTCAATTAGCTTATTGGTTTCTTTGCTATGTAGCTGTGTGAGTCCTTCATGGATTTTGATGATTAGTCCCTTGTCAAATGCATGGTTTGCAAGCATCTCTTGCCCCATAGCTTGCCTCTTTCTCCATTGATTGTTTCATTTTCTGCTCAGAAATTTTAGTTTGGTGCCGGTCCATGTACCTCTGCTTGCTGCATCGTGTGGGTGGTGGTGGTGGGTGGTGTTTGTCTGTGAGGGTTTTCCAGTGCTGGAGAACAACTCTAGGATCTAATGTAGGCTATGTAAGAGCCAAGCCTCCATGTCCCCAGTGAGTCTAGGACCTCGTGTATGCTATGTAAGCGCCAAGCCTATACATCCCCCAATGACTCTAGAACCTCGTGTATGCAGGCAAGAACCAAACTTCTGCATCTCCAATGACTCTAGGACCTCATGCATGCTAGGCAAGAGTCAAGCCTCCATGTTCCCAGTTTTTATGTTTGCTTTTGGGGTCTGCTGTAATTTGCAACTTGAATATTCCCCGAAGCCATGTGGAAGGTTTGGTCTCGAACTTCCAGCATTATTGGCAGGTGATGGAGTGGAAGGAAGTCAAGTCATAGGGACATTCTGTTAGGGTGGATATTGAGACCCTGGCATCTGCCCCCCACTCATCTCCTCTGAGTCTACCTCTATGTCTTATCTCATTCTTCTTCTTAGCAACAAAGAAATGAGTCACCCTCCCACCCACCGATGTTCTCCCAACATAAAGCAAAGCCTCACTGTTGGCCTCAAAGCAGCATGAACTAAGAGCTCCAAAACCATGAGTCAAAACGAACCTTTCCTTTTCATAAAATTGGTTTTCTCCAGTGCTTCATCATAGTGACAGATGCTAACTCTTACAAGGTAATAGCCAAAAGATTTCTAAGATCGGTGTCAAGAAACTTCTCGGTTTCATCTTCTTCTAGTACTTTTACAGTTTGAGGTCATGCGTTTACATCTTTATCACAATATACTTGAGGTTGCTATTCTTGTAGGTGTGAGATAATGTCCAGATTCGCTCTTCTGCCTATGAACACCATAGCATCGTGATGGGGAGTCTGTGTCAGCCAAAGAACTTTAGGAGATGGGAACAAATTAGGGCATGACATTTGGGGTACCCGGAGAAAAACTCCCAGGGCAACTGAAGGTTCACTTTCTTTCTGTGGGTCCCACACTACACAGCTGAGCTTGGACTTCTCATTCTTGTTTCGTGAGTTTGCCCCTTATAATAAAGAAAAATATAATTGGTTTTGTCTTGGAGTTAGCCTGGTATTTTTTGACCCTCATTAATTCATCAGCATGCAGATTTGTTCTTTTGCATATAAATACCACAGGGTCCAGATTCGTTCTTCTGCATGTGAACACCATAGTGTCCGTTCTTCTGCATGTGAACACCATAGCGTCCAGATTTGTTCTTCTGCATGTGAACACCTATTCTTTTTTTTTTTTTTTTGGTTTTTCGAGACAGGGTTTCTCTGTAGCTTTGGAGCCTGTCCTGGAACTAGCTCTGTAGACCAGGCTGGTCTCGAACTCACAGAGATCCGCCTGCCTCTGCCTCCCGAGTGCTGGGATTAAAGGCGTGCGCCACCACCGCCCGGCAACACCTATTCTTCTCAGTCCCATTGGTCAAAGATGCTACCCTTTCTCCACTGTGTGCTTTCCAGGAACTTTTGGTAAAGAGGAACTGACCACAGTATACAGATTTATTCCTGAGCTTTCTGTTCTGTTCTTTGGGTTATGTGTCTGCTTTTTGCCTTTAACGTGCTCTTTTGATCACTATGTCTGTTGTGCTTTAAAATCAGGTAACTGACACCCCCAGCCCTGGTCTAACTCAAGGTGCTTTGTCTAGTCTGCTCTTCTGTGGCTTCATGCAAATTTTAGAAGCTGAAGAAGAAGAAATTTAAAACTATGCCTGTGTCAGGAGATAAAACCATTTTGTGTGCCACAATGAGTTCACGAAATCTCCACGGGCTCCCTTCCCAGAATGCACCTCCTATTAGGAGGAGGTTCTACCATGCCATACCCTTAAGTGGAGGTAGCTTGATGGTAGCGTGAGCCTTGGCCACCATCCCACTGTTGATTTTACAGGACCCCACCTTCAGCCTTATCAAGACTCACACCCTCAACTTTCTTCTTCCTGCAACTGAAAGGCAATGAGATCAGCTTCTCTCCTGTCACGCACTGGTCACCAAGATTTATCCAGCCAATCTAGTTGATCAGTCTGTCAAACACTTTTCCCTTCATTTTTTGACCCTAGTTCATAGCATTCTCCACATTCCAACCCAGAATGGTGTTTAGGGGCATGGAAACTACACCCCAAGAGCACGCTCCTGCCCCATCTCTGTGACCAGCTGCGTGATCTTTATATGCTACTCCACCTCTCTGCACCCCAGTGCCTTCACAGGTATGAGGATGAAGTCATAGGCTTATCTAGTGGGACCAGGAGAAGAACAAATGAATTGGTGCCCATAAAGTAATCGCATTTCCTGGACCTTAAGTGGCCAGCACATTTAGCTAATATTATGATTCATTTTTACAATTGGCGTCATGGGGGTGTTTAACCGTCCACAGTCGTGAGCCATTCCACACACCGCAGTTTTACCATTTCAGCTACTTAGTTCTCCCACGCCTCTTCAGTCAGTCTGCCATCCCAAAACACCACAGAGTGTCTTAAACAGACATTTACATTCTCAAGTGTCAGATATTAAACTCCACAGTCAAGGTGCAAAAACTCAATTCCTGGTGAGGGTCCCCTTCTTAACTTGCACTCAGTAACAAACAAACCTTATTAGTTTTGTTTCGTCTTTGAGACGGGGTCTTACTTCATAGCCCTGGCTGGCCTGGAACTCACTGTGCAGACCTAGCTGGGCTCTGACTCAGAGATCCGCCTCCCTCTGAGTGCTGGGATGAAAGGCCAGTGCCATCACACCCAGCCTCAGGTTTCTTCTCGCTGTGTCTTCGCATGGCTCTTCCTCTGTGTATTCACAGAAAGGGGGTTCTCTGATGTTTCTTCCTCTTCATATTAGAGTTTTGTAATCCTATAAGACCCCTATTTTATTATGGCCACACACACAACCTCACAACCTCATTTAACCTTGGTCACCTCTTTAAAGACTACCTCCAAGTGCAGCCACGTGTCAACATTATCACTGAGGTGAGGGGACAACACAATTCTGCCCATAACACACACACTTTTCTAGAGGCACAGTCCAGAACATGTCGTTTCCAGAGACTTTAACACAAGTCATGTCCTGCCTCTAGTATGTCATCTACCGTCTGCATCCTAATGCTCCTGATTCCACCACCCTCACCAGAAGAGTGGCTCAGATCCCTTCAGAGAGACATAAACAATGTCTACCCCTTCCTCTAAGGTCCAATGCAAACCAAAGCACAATTGCACCAAAGTTCTCTCTGGGGAACCAGTGAGTCCACTGGTCTTACTTTTAGAGCATACGTAAGCGATGTGGTTGCTCCTCCCCGAGAAAGTCACACCGGAAAGTGTTTATCCATCTGGGAAGATGGCTTCCCCATAGCGTCATGGATGGAGTCTCCTCCCCTAGTTCCCTCCCTAGCTGTATACTCTAGCTCCTCCCTGACATTACACATAGTTAAGGCAGCACCGTATACCTTGGTGGGGAGGGGCTAGATACTCTGATGAGGATCTCATGAGCCTTCCCACTCCTCTTTGAGAGGAGCAGTCAACAAGCCTGGCTGGAATATGTTCCACTTGGCCACAGCTGAACATGCAGACCGTTTTGGCTTGGGGAATAGTCCTGAACACAGGAGTGGAACAAACTCACTCATTCCTGGTGGTCCTTATTTGTCCGGCTGCTAGACAAACTCTGAATCACACTAAAAGTTTATCTGACCCCTCCTACCTCCTATTTATCTTCAGTCAGCATCTCTCTTCCTCACTTTCCATATTCCATAAAAATTAAAAGAGAAATACCAGTTAGGAGACAGATGAAAATTATATTAGCAAACATATGTAAGATTATAGCTAGCTGGGCTGGAGAGATGGCTCAGTGGTTAAGAGCATTGCCTGCTCTTCCAAAGGTTCTAAGTTCAATTCCCAGCAACCACATGGTGGCTCACAACCATCTGTAATGAGGTCTGGTGCCCTCTTCTGGCCTGCAGACATCCATACAGATAGACTATTGTATGCATAATAAATAAATAAATAAATATTTTTTTAAAAAAGATTATAGCTAGCCCAGTAGCTTAAACAACATAGCCCCTCGGCAAATGTTCACTCTTGCCCTGTTTCTCATCTATCCTTAGAATATTTGTATCCTATGTATTCCCTGTGTGTATGTATAAAGACTGAATGGAGGCCCTGGAAATATAGCTCAGAGGTTCAGAGCACTGGCTACTCTTTCAGAGGGTCTGGGTTTGGTTCCTAGAACCCACATGGTGACTCACAAGCTTCTGTAACTCCAGCTACAGGGAGATCTGATGCCCTCATCTGCCCTCCACAGACACTGCATGCATGCAGTGCATGTACATACATGCAGATAAACACACACATAATAAAATAAGTAAATCTTATTTTAAAAGAGAAAGTTTATAGTAACCTTGAACTGGAAAAAAAAGTTAAATCATCAATGATTCTACCACTTTAACACAGCTATACATATTTTATATGTTTCCTTATATTCTTTGGTTATATAAATATATGTATCTTAGAGCATTGCAATTAAGACCATGCATAAAATTTCACATCATTATATTCCTACATTGCTATCATTTCTATAATTAAAATTTTCATGACTACACAATTATTTTATCAAGGGAATTTACTGGGATTTAATTAATCATCCTCTTATATTTGAATAGTTAATTTGGTTCTAATGTTTCCTATTACAGAACAGTATGGCAATGAACAGTCTCTTTTTTCCCTCATCCGGGGTATTCCTTCAGGCTTATTCCCAGAAGTGGGATCTCAGTGTCAAGACGTTCCTATTTCCAGAACTGCTGGTGATTTCTGCCAAGTCGCCTCCCCAAGTGCTTCCATTTGTCACTGCTGTCTGGGGAGGCACCTGAGTGGGAACCCTGACACTGTGTAAAAAAACACTCGCCACTCCCGTGTTCTAAGCACTCCATTATCTAAAGAAATCAGAACCAAATGGCCACTCTCAGGCTGCTTGACTTGAAGGGAAAGGGAGTGAGCCCAGAGCTCCGTTTCCACAGTATTCCCTTAAACCCCTCATTCTCCAGTGTGTGCTGTCTCTTTACTTCTAGCCTTTCTTCCCCGGCTAATCATGAGTTCTCTCCGTATCTGGGCGCAGGCTGTCTTGTTAATCACCTGAGTTTGACGGCTTTGAGCATCACTGCAGTTTTACGGCTTCTCTCGTTGCTCATGATTCGGACGCATTTCTGCTGGACTCGGTTTCCAGGGGCAGAAAGACAGGAGAAGGAGCAGGTGGACAGCCCTCAGCACTGATACCTCTGTGAGGGCCTCAAGAGCCGGGAGCGGTTAGTTCAATCTCACTTCCTGCCCTAGCAGATTCGTAGGTGGTCTTGCCCCCTGCCAAATCTGGAGAAAGTGATTGTTTTATTAACAATTAGTGTGGAGATAATGTGCAAAATTATCAAATCCCTTTGCCAAATGCACCACAGAAGAGAGTGCCCATCCACCACCGGGCCAGTCCATCTTAAGAGAAGAAGTTAAAAGAAGTTTTCACTTGATCGCTTGGTAAGATGGCGAAAGCAGAAAGCAAAAGATGAGAAATGGAACGTAGGTAGGGAAGGGAAGATAGTGTGCGGGACCTGCTGAAGAGCAGTTGATACACAGAGAAAAGGCCTTGAGGCTGAAGACGCAGAGGCGATCTGTAACCTTGGCTGTGCCTCCCTCTAGTGGCCAGGCAGTGCACTCCCTCTGGCTTTGTCGGGAGGCAGGGAGAGGTTGGCACAAAGAGCAGGGTCGCGACTGGACCCAGTTAAGATTCCAACATGGGATAAAACCAGACTCTCTGAACATGGCGGACAATGAGGGCTGATGAGAAGCCAAGGACAATGGCATGGGGTTTTGTTCCTACTTCATGTTCTGGCTTTGTGGGAGCCTAGCCAGTTTGGATGTTCACCTTCCTAGACCTGGATGGAGGGGAGAAGACCCTGGACTTTCCACAGGGCAGGGAACCCTGACTGCTCTTCAGACTGGAGAGGGAGGGGGAGAGGAGTGGGGGAAGGGGGAGAGGGGCGGGAGGAGGGGGAGGGAAATGGGAGGCTAGGAGGAAGCAGGGATTTTTTTTTCAATAAAAAAATAAAATAAATAAATAAAATAAAAAAAAAGATTCCAACATGGTTCAGATGAACAGAGTTGTATATAACTGGCATAACCCTATGAATGAGGGAGAGGAAACCCCTTCCAGAGACGTCCCCCATAAGACAAACATGTGACCTTAACTCTAAGAGGACAAAAGGAGAACAGCCACACTTATTTTGGTAAGCTGTTGTTCTAGAATATTCATGAGTATAGTCATTCCTGTAACCACTGGTGCTCCCCAAGACCAGGGACCAGGTGGGTTCTAAGGCACTTAGACATCTTCCGGGGCCCTCTTAATTCTATAGCTGTATAGAGATTTAGCTGAGGAATGCCCCCCAGAAACAAATGCCCCATGTCTCTCTCTGTGTATTTGACTCTTTATCTCTGTCGCTTCATCTGTGTGTGTTGTATATGTATGTAGATGTGATACATGTGTGCACATGTGTGCCAGAGCATGTGGAATCCAGAGGGTGACTTCAGCTGTCATTCCTCAGGTGTCATCCACCTTGGTTTTGTTTGTTTATTTGTGTTCTTTCAATGAAAGGGTCTTTTACTAATCTGGAACCTGCCGGGCAGGCTAGGCTAGTTGGGCAGCAGGCCTAGAGGATCTGTCTGTCTCTTCCTCTGCAATGCTGGGATCACTGGATGTGCACTACCATGCCTGGGTTTTTGGTTTTTTTTTTTTTTAATGTAGGTTCTGGGATTAAACTCAGGCCTTCACGCTTGAAACTCAAGCACTTGACTGGCTGAGAAATATTCCCAGGCCCCATATCTCTTTCTTAGCAAAACTGCTACCCTCACAATGGGTGGTTTCCATTCAGCTGGCTTGAAACTCAGCAGATGGTGCCTGGTCTCCAGCTGGTGCACTGCAGTGGGAACTGGGCAGAGAAAGCTAATCAGCTGAGAAGAAGCAGTTAACACTTAGACTCGATAATTTGCTTTGAGCCACTCAAGTCAGCCATGATGTTATCATCCCCTCCTCCTGGTAAACATCGAAAACTGAGACTGCTCAGCTATCCGGGGTCTTAGGGCTTCTTTCTAGAATTTATGAACTTTGCACAGCAGCACATCATAAAAATAAATACATCAGTAAGAGATATTCCGTGTGCTCTCTTTGTGAAGGATATCCCTACGTTGTTGTAGGAGGCTGCTCAGCCCTGAAATAATTACACAGAAAACTATATTATTTAAGCCACTGTGTGGCCAATCACTATAGCATATTCCCAGCAAGCTCCTACATATGAAATTAACCCATTTCTAGTATTTTATATTTTACCACAAGGCTCATGGCCTACCAGCAAGTTTCCAGCTGACAGCTTGCGTCTGTCTCCTCTGGCAGCTGTATGGCGTCCCTCTGACTCCGCCTTCTTTCTCCCAGCATTCAGTCTAGTTTTTCCTGCCTACCTCTATTCTGTTCTGCATAGGCCTAAGACAGTTTCTTTATTAACCAATGGCATTCACAGCATACAAAGGGGAATCCCATATCAGTTCCTCTTTCCTGTTTAAATAAAAAGAAAAGCTTTAACTTTAACATAGTAAAATTGCATATAACAAAACAGGTATCAAGCAAGAATTACAGCTACAATATTTATAACTACTTTATCTTTTATCACAACTAAGGAAAACTATAATTATAACTATCTATTCTTCAATTCCATCAAAGACTCCAGAAGGATATAATATTACCTAAGTAAGCAGGAAGTGCATTGTAAGCAACTTCCAAAACTCTAAAATTGACAGAGACATCTCACTGCTGGACAGTCACCCAGAGTTCTTCTAAATATTAAAGCATTCCACCACATTCTAGACACTGTGATACTATATTAGTTCTAGTACATTTGGTTGCAGATATTAAAAAAAACAAGGGACTGGAGGGGTGACTCAGAAATTAAGAACATTTGCTGCTCTTGCAGAGGACCCTAGTGTGGTTCCCAGCATTCATGTCTTAGGGCAGCTCACAACCACCTCTCGTCTCCCAGGATCTGACACTTTCTGGCTGTCCTGTGCAGGAACACACATACATACACACACAAGTAAAAATAAATCTTAAAATATAAATAAGATAAAAGTAGACCTATGATTGACCATGGTTTAAATGATGAAGACATTTAATTATCTCATGGAACTAGAACCTGTATGAAGGAAGTTCAGGACAGATGTGCAGTTCAACAATTCAAGTGGCATCAATGACAGCAGTTCCCTCTGCTATCCTCCTGGACTGAGGATGGTTTTCACTGCCCAGAACCACAGAGCCGTGTATAATAGCCCTGTGTAGAAGAAGGAAAGATCAGAAGCAAAGCTATGGATTCATACCCTAGCGCTGCATGAACCTGGCACACTGGTGCATGCTTCATTCTCAAAACACAGGAGGAGGAAGCAGAAGGATCACACATTTAAGGTCATCCTTGGCATACAGCAAGTCAGGAGTCAGCCAGGGTTCCTTGGGACCTGTCTCTAAAACAACAACAACAATAATGAATTCAGGGCCAGAGGGTATAGCTAAGAGTCAGAATGTATGCTTAGCACACAAAAAGCCTTAGTTGCATCTGCAGTACATAATTAATTAATTAGCTAATTAATTGATAAAAATAGAACATAGGCCTTATTAGCCACTTGACTATAAACCAGTTTGCTAATTCCTTATGCCAAGCATGTAGTAGGAACTGGTTTTTTGTAACAGGATTCATGGGACCCTGCAGGAGCAGGGCCAGTCTGGCTGTATACCACCCACCTCTTAAGTCTCCAGATCAGCTGCACTCAGCTGACTGAGCAGACTCTGCCTTTGAAGCCCATGCACTTAGACACTCTTTTCCACCTTCAGGAATGCTCTTCCAGCCACTGCACCCTAAATCCACCTAGACATCTCTTGATTGTTATCCGCCACCCATTGAGAGTTGGTCTTCCCCAAACACCAGCACTTCCCTATGCAGAAGCTGTCGCCATCCTGTATGAATTTTAAATGTCTGTCTCCTCAACCAGACTATGAGCTGCTTCATAAAAACACTGGTTAATTCGCCATGGTATTCCTGGCAGCCAACATGGTCAGGTACTCTGTAATGCTTACTGAAAACATCCATCATGGGGTTGGAGAGATGGTTCAGTCATGAGCTGTTTAAGCATGGGAACCTGAGTTTGATCCCCAACATCCATGAAAGAAAGCATGACGGTGTGTGCTTATAATCCTAGCTTTGGGAAGCTGGAGACAAGAAGACTGCGGGGCTTGCTGTCAGCCTAGACTAATTGGTAAGACCTACTCCCAGGAAAAGAGTCTGTCTCCAAAAAAAAATAATGCAGTTGAAGAATGCTTGCTGCAGAGACCCGCAGCCAAACATTAGGCCAAGCTCAGGGAATCCTGCAGAAGAGAAGGAGCGAGAGGGGTCAAGGACACACAAGAAAACCCCCAGAGTCAACTAACCTGGGCTCACAGGGACTCACAGAGACTGAACCAACAACCAGAGAGCCTGCATGGGACTGACGTAGGCACTCTGCATGCATGTTACAGTTATGTAGCTTGGTCCTCTTGTGGGACTCCTAACAGAAGGAACAGGAGCTGTCTCAGACTCTTTTTCTAACTTCTGGGACCCTATTCCTCATACTGGGTTGCCTAGCCCAGCCTTAATACAAGGGGCTGGTGCTTAGTTTTACTGAAACTTAGTAGCCACACTTTGTTGATAGCCATTGGAGGCCTGCCCTTTCCTGAATAGAAACAGAGGAGTAGATGAGGGAGGGACCAGCAGAAGGGAGGTAGGGGGAGGAACTGGGAGGAGAGGTGGGAGGGAAACTGTGTTCTTGATTAATTAATTAATTAATTTTTAAAAATTAAAAGAAAGAGTGCTTCCTGTACAGTCTTGAGGACCTGAAATCAGATCCTGGCACACACATAAGAATCCCCATGTCCCACAAATGCCTGTAACCTCAGATCTGAGTAGTCAACTTCTTCTGGCCCCCACATATGAATAAGCATGTTCACTTGCATACACATGTGCACACACTCAGACACATACAGACATGTGTGCAACCATGAGCCTATGCATAAATAAATAGAATAGAATTTTTTAATGTGGAGAGTTATTAAGGAAGACATCCATCCATGCCAGTCTCTGGCCTCCATACTCTCATACACATAAAGGTAGAAGAGAGATTCAAGGATGAAAGGAGCCTGCCTATCTCGTGAAAACACCTTGCTTGGACTCTTTGACCTTTGCTCTAGCCATAAAGCCACACCTCATGTGGGAAATGAGCAAGGGATACAGTAGTAAAACACATGTTCCTTGCTATCAGAACATCCTAGGTCCACCCATCACTAGCGATGCATTACTGCCGGGTGCCATCTCGAGTCGTTTCTCATTGTCCAAATGAGAGTATTCATAAGTCTGTCTGAAATTATTAGGGGAATAGAAGGAAAGGCCACCTGTGTAGAATTTTGATTGTGTCTAACAGGCAAGTCCAGGCTTCACCCCAGAGGCAACATGCATCCGAAGGCAGATGGTACCGTTATATAATAATGTGTAAAGCTGGACACCCTTGGCTAACACATGGTAAGCATTCAGTAGATGTTACTTTTCCATATCAGCACCCTGGATCTGTGAGCAAAAGGGAAAGGGATGTCATTTCAAATTAGTTTGCCATTCATCAAGTTGAAATTTTCTTTTGTTTCTGGGTTTGCTTGTTTGGTTGTTTTTTTTTTTTCTTATTCTGTTAATGTGATTGTTTCGTTGACCTTTTTCTTTTATGGCTTTTAATCTTTTATTTAACTTTATTTATTATCAGTGTGCGTGTGTACAGGCATGTAGTTGGGGACATAGGCAGGCCTGCATGCACACGAGCACATACACACACACACGATAGATAGATAGATAGATAGATAGATAGATAGATAGATAGATAGATAG
>JABTXL010001605.1:1019042-1029805 GCA_025134845.1 Neodon shergylaensis | reverse complement strand
GATAGATAGATAGATAGATAGATAGATAGATAGATAGATAGATAGATAGATAGATGAAGCAGTCAGAAATTGGACAACCTAGATGTTCATAAGTGGATGAATGGATAAAGAAAAATGTGGTATACTTACATAACAGAATATTACTCAACTATTAAAAAATGAAATTTGCAGGTAACTGGGTGGAGTTAGAAAAAAAATAATCCTGACTGAGGTCACCCAGAACCAGAAAGACAAATATGATATTTAATTATAAATATGGTAAATATATTCACTTATTTGTGGGTGTTAGCGGTTAAGACATCGATAAACAAGTTATGATTTATATAACCCCAGAGGTTTAGGTATTGAGTAAGGTAAGGACCCACAGCCAGACAATGTGCAAAGGGTGAGATCTTGGAACACTCAGCCCTAAATGGGAAGTCTCCTTTAACTCCTACCCTTCGGGGCTCAGGGAAGCCTGCAGAAGAGCAGATGGAAAGATTGTAAGAGCCAGAGGGGATGGAGGAGATCAAGAAAACTAAGCCTTCTAACACAGCAGGACTGACATATAAATGAACTCACAGAGACCAAGCAGCAGGCACAGATCTGCCCTGGGTGGGGTCCTAAAGCTCAGAGGAGAAGTGGACACAAGCCCCCAGCCCTAGTCTAGAAGGTAGCTCCAACTGATAATCATTTGCAAATGAAAACTTCCTTCTCTCCAAGAAAGTCTCATTGGGGAAACAAACAATCTAAAGTGTAAGGCCCCATGCCTAGCAGTAGACAGCCAATACAAAATAAACTCAGTGGCATCTTTGGAGTCTCTTTGTTGCAAAATGTTGTATCAGAGCATTCTTTTTTTTTTTTAACATAACAGGTCCTTTGTGTATATATTATGACTTAACATTTTTGTGTTTTTATGAGATTCCTATATATGCAAACCTGTGTGTCTCTGCATCTATGTGTTTCTCGGGCTTTTTCTTTGGCTCATTTTATGTTTGTTTTGTCCTATTCCAACTTGTTTTGTTTTTATCTTGTTTTATTCTATTTTATTTTATTATTATTCCTTAGATGCCTGTTTGTTTTCTAACGAGAGACAAAAACATTGTGGATCTGGGTGGGAGGGAAGAACTGGGTAGAGCTGGGGAAGGGAAACTAATCAGAACATATTGTATGGGTGGAAAAATCTATTTTCAATTAAAAGATAAAAGCAAAAACTTAAGACATTCTTGGCATAATGGTGCTGAGCAAACCAAGGTGACTGCCAGCAGTGCCTGGCGGGAGAAACTGGGGAGGGCTGTGCTTCTCTCCTGCTTGTTTGGGAAGTGAAGTCATGGAGATCAAAGGCTTTTCTTCTGCTACTTGCAGCGGGTTTTACTCTTATTTCAAATCTGAATGCTGAGGAGCCACCCCACTTCTCTCCGCTATCGTTGACAGTCTTCAAAAGGTTTCTCAGTCTAATTTTATTAGAATTATCTTTTGGGTTAAAACTTTTTATCAAGAGGAAATGATGGCCAATGTGAGATATGTAAGAAGACAAACACATCAATATAGTAATTCAGGTTGTTGTGCTATTAGAATTAGTGCCCAAATAAATGGATGGAACTAGAAAACAATTATCCTGAATGGGGCCACCCAAATACAGAAAGACAAACATGTACGTACTCACTTGTAAGTGGATATTAGCAGCTGAACAAATGATAACCATATGTCAGGGGCCATGAGAGTTACAGCAAGTGACAACTAGTGTTCAACAACCAGTTAACCTACCAGAGAAATGATTACCTGGTGGAGGTTAGTCCTGTCCAGACAAGGTCTGTAGGACCATTGACTCTGGAACTTGTTGCTCACTTTTACTAAAGCAGCTTGGTGTCTCCCCAATACCTGCATTGAAATCTCATGTGATGCGGGCACATGTATCTGTGGGTGATCAGGAAGATGACTTTTCATTTGACTGTATATAATTTTGATATATAGAATACACAGTGGGACATATTTTATAACTGGATCTATTTGTCCCACAAGGACTGCAAACACTTAAAAGCTTGCCTCTTTCTTTTGCTCATTGGGTGATTTCCCCCTGCTCTGTGGGTCCCCTGGTAAGAGAATTTAGTCATGTTGTCTAAAACCTTGGTTCCCACAGTCAAATCTCTGCTCCATTCCCTGAGATAAACTTAGAAGCCAGCTCCCTACAGTTATCTTTTATTTGACAGGACATTTTGGTCAGGAGAGGAGTCTTTCAAATAGACCACCTTCAGGACCTTCAAAGACGGGGGTCTGGCACGTCCAAGCTTGTTTCATTCACAGTCCTTCCTGATAAGGAGACCAGGTGTACCAAATTCACTGCAGCCAATATGGAAAACTGCTAACCTCAGTTGACCCCTGCGCTAGCCCTGAAGAAGCTATTAACTCCCTACACCTACCCTCACCTGGGTTTACTGACACAGGATTTTATCCTAGAAACCTAGTCGTTATCATATGGTGCGCAAGAATGAACTTGGCCGCAGGTCCCACGGTGGGTGAGGTCCAAACTGTGGCAGGTGACAGAGTATGGCATGCAGAGAGAGCTTGAGTGTGGAGTTTTATTAAAAAGGAAAGGAAGGAGGAAATGGGGGGGAGAGCACAGGCGAGGGAGGGAGAGAGGCAGAGACCTGCCTGCCTCTTCAGAAGAAAGGCAGGGAAGAGAAAAGATCAGGAGTGGGGAGAACTCGTCTCTTAAAGGGACCTATGCACCTGCATACAGTTGGGGAACTGCTTGCCACATGCTGAGGGGTGACTGTGCCAGGTTCCAAGGGGTGCCTGGATACTAACAGTATCGTGCAAGAACTCCCTTTCTCCCTTCTTAGAAAGCAAAGCCTCCTAAATCAGCTTTTTGCCTCTCAGTATCTCCTGGGTGTCTTCCTAACCACGCCTCCCTGGGGCCATAAAGATGCTGATGGTGTCACTTGGGACAGCTGTTATCTGCGTTTTGACCCTCAGAAACTCAACTCTGTTACTTACAATTACCAAAGAATTGCCTTCGTTTGTGGGTGTGTATATAAACTGAAGACCTTGCAGCACGGGGTGGTGGGGCACTGTGTGAACTCATTCCATACTTCTTATCTTGTTGGTGTTTTGGTTTTGTTTCTTTGTTTGTTTTTCAAGACAGGGTTTCACTGTGTAGCTTTGGAGCCTGTCCTGGCACTCACTCTGTAGACCAGTCTGGTGATGTGGGATTCCCCTCTGTATGCTGTAAATATCGTTGGTTAATAAAGGAACTGCTTTGGGTCTGTAGCAGAGCTATTGGGGAACAGAGCTAGGCCAGGAAAACTAAACTGAATTCTGGGAGAAAGGAGGCAGAGTCAGAGAGAAGCCATGTACCCCCGTTGGACACAGACGCCAGAACTTTTCCTGGTAAGCCACAGCCGCGTGGTGATGCACAGATTAGTGGAGATGGGTTAAATTAAGATGTAAGAGTTAGCAAATAAGAAGCTAGAGCTAAAAGTGGGAAGTACTCTACAACACATGGGCACAGGAGACCACTTCCTACATATAACCCCAGCAGCACAGACATTAAGGGCCTCATTGAATAAATGGGACCTCCTAAGACTGAGAAGCTTCTGTAAAGCAAAGGACACTGTCGCTAAGACAAAAAGGCAACCCACTTACTGGGAGAAGATCTTCACCAACCCCGCAACAGACAAAGGTCTGATCTCCAAAATATATAAAGAACTCAAGAAACTAGATCGCAAAAGGCTAATCAACACAATTATAAAATGGGGCACTGAGCTGAAGAGAGATCTCTCAACAGAAGAAGTTCAAATGGCCAAAAGACACTTAAGGTCATGCTCAACTTCCTTAGCGATCAGGGAAATGCAAATCAAGACAACTTTAAGATACCATCTTACACCTGTCAGAATAGCTAAAATAAAAAACACCAATGATGGCCTTTGCTGGAGAGGTTGTGGAGAAAGGGGTACACTCATCCATTGCTGGTGGGAATGCAAACTTGTGCAACCACTTTGGAAAGCAGTGTGGCGGTTTCTCAGGAAATTTGGGATCAACCTACCCCTGGACCCAGCAATACCACTCTTGGGAATATACCCAAGAGAGGCCTTATCACACAACAAAAGTATATGCTCAACTATTTTCATAGCAGCATTGTTTGTAATAGCCAGAACCTGGAAAGAACCTAGATGCCCTTCAATGGAAGAATGGATGAAGAAAGTATGGAATATATACATATTAGAGTACTACTCAGCAGCAAAAAACAGACTTCTTGAATTTTGCAGGCAAATGGATGGAAATAGAAAACACTATCCTGAGCGAGGTAAGCCAGACCCAAAAAGAGGAACAGGGGATGTACTCACTCATATTTGGTTTCTAGCCATAAATAAAGGACATTGAGCCTATAATTCGTGATACTAGAGAAGCTAAATAAGAAGGAGAACACAAAGAAAAACATATAGGCATCCTCCTGAATATTAACCTTCATCAGGCAATGAAAGGAGACAGAGACCCACATTGGAGCACCAGACAGAAATCTCAAGGTCTAAATCAGGAGCAAATGGAGAGAGAGCACGAGCAAGGAACTCAGGACCGCGAAGGGTGCACCCACACACTGAGACAATGGGGATGTTCTATTGGGAACTCACCAAGGCCAGCTGGCCTGGGTCTGAAAAAGCCTGGGACAAACCCGGACTCGCTGAACATAGTGGACAATGAGGACTACTGAGAACTCATGAACATTGGCAATGGGTTTTTGATCCTACTGCATGTACTGGCTTTGTGGGAGCCTAGGCAGTTTGGATGCTCACCTTACTAGACATGGATAGAAGTGGGTGGTCCTTGGACTTCCCACAGGGCAGGAAACCCTGATTGCTCTTTGGGCTGAGAAGGGAGGGGGACTTGATTGGGGGGGAGGGAAATGGGAGGCGGTGGCGGGGAAGAGACAGAAATCTTTAATAAATAAATAAATTTAAAAAAAGCTAGAGCTAATGGGCCAAGCAGTGATTTAATTTATACAGCATCTGTGTGGTTATTTCTGCCAGAAACAAATAAGCGGTGTCCTTACTACAGGCTGGCCTCAAACTCACAGAGATCTACCTGCCTCAAATTTTCTAAGCTTTTTGACTATGCTGAGGCAACTGAACCTTGACAGGGAGTCAGTAGTGCTGGACTCTACTGGCTCCCAATAATCATGCTACAGTCCACAGTCTGAGAAAGGCTAAGTAACAAGGAGGTCTCTGAGAGGGATGTATGGATCTCCTTAGAAAGGGGAAATAGAAGTTTTTTTTTGTATTTTCTTTTCTTTTTCTTTTTTTTTTTTATTTCAAGACAGGGTTTCTCTGTAGCTTTGGAGCCTGTCCTGGAACTAGCTCTTGTAGACCAGACTGGCCTCGAGATCCACAGAGATCCACCTGCCTCTGCCTCCGAGTGCTGGAATTAAAGATGTACGCCACCATCGCCCAGCTGAAATAGAAGAGATTTTGAGATGGATTGGGCACAGATGGAGATGGGAACAGGGGGGATCACTGCAGGGGCAGGGATGGAGGGAGAGAGTACAGAGAGACACGCCTGGAATTAGAGGGCATTTGAGGGGTGATGTGGGAACCCAGTGCAGTAGAAACTCCCAGGAACCTACAAGGTGACCTAGTCAGAGAGGTTACAGAGCCTGAACCGGTCATCTTCCATAACCAGGCCAGGCTTCCAGTGGTGGGACTGGGACACCAATCCAGCCACAAAACCTTCAACCTACAATCTATCCAGACTGCAAGATGTGTGTGGTAATGGAGACACAGAGCTTGTGGGAGTGGCCAACCAATTGTCGATTGCCTTGGGTGGGTCACTCAGTCTAGGGGTTTGTAACCCACCCTGCAATCAGTTATTCCAGGGTCACGGAGGGGTACTACCTGGAAGGGAATGGGCTAAGAAAGAAGGAGGAGGCCATGCTAAGTTTGTCACAGCCTCCGTTTATTAGGGTCAGGGTTGCTGTTTATATAGCCCCTGGATGAGGGCTTGGGGGTAGGGGCGCAGGATCTTGCCGCGTGGTCCAGGTCACGTAGGCCAGAGGTTACGTTCGGTCAGGTCACGTAGGCCAGGAGGTCATTCACAAGTTGACACTCCTAGTTCCCTGGATAGCTGGAATGTGAGGCGGGTTCCGCTAACAGATACAGCTAATTGGGTGTGGGGTAGGTTCTGTCAATAGAACAACTCTCAACATAATTATGGGTGTGGGGTTCTCTGCAGACTCCCCAGGGTGATGGTTCCTGTAATGATTGTTAGGAGGGAAATGGCTCCTAACAACCAATGACTGGTCTAATTGGAAACCCGTGCCAGGGGAGGGAGCCCATGCTGGACACTGCCTGGATGAGCAGGAACCTGAGGCTGGGTAGCCCAGAGACCTAGGATAAAGGGGGAAAGATCAATAAAATGATTCCTAACGATACTCTGCTAGATCAGTGCCTAGCTTAGTCCTCATCAGAGAGGCCTACCCCAGCAGTTTATGAGACTCACAGACAAGCATTAGGCAGAGAGAGAGCCCAAGTTGGCGATCTCCATTGGTGGCTCCCCTTGGAGCTTGGAAAACCCTGTGGAACAGAGGGAGGAAGAATTGTAGGAGCCAGAGTGGTTGACAACACCAGAAAAACAAGACCCACAGAATCAACTAATCTGGGCTCATAGGGGCTCAGAGAGACAGAAACAACCACAGAGTCTGCATGAGTCTGTGCTAGGTGGTCTACATATATGTTACTGTTGTTAGCGTGCTTCTTGTGTGTGGGACTCCTAACAGAAGTGGTAGAAGGGCTGATTCTTTTGCCTGCTCTTGGGACCCTTTCCTTCCTACTGGGTTGCCTTGTCCAGCCTTGATATGAGAGCTTGTGCCTAGTCCTACTGAATCTTGTTATGCTGTGTTCGGCTGGTATCCCGAGCAAGCCTGCTCTTTTCTGAAGGGAAATGGAGGAGGAGTGGATTGGGGGGGAAACTGAGGTTGAGATGTATTGTGAAAAAAAAGAAAAAAGGAAAAATTAAAGCTGGAGAGAGATTTAGGAGAATAAACTGTAAAGATGCTGTTATGGGTCCCATAGAAAATTGTCGGAAGCGGCAGCTGGGTAAGAAGATGGAATGGAAATGTTCGGGTGAGCTGTGTAAAACCTCCTGCATTCCTCTGTGACGTTGGTCTCTTTCCTCTCCAGTTGTGAGAACTGACTTTAGGGCCTCACAGTCGACAAATGCTGTCCTACTGAGCTATGTTCCCAACCCTCGTCTGTGATTTTTGACCTAAAATAATAGCAGTGACCTCTCTCTCATTCAAGAACAATATATCCTATTGCATGCTTCCAAACCAGTTTGGGAAAAATAAATGAAAAGCAAAAAACAGTTTTGATTAATAAATGTTTATTCGTCTATTTTTTAAAAAAGAAAGACACAATGCATAGAAATAACTCTAAGGGGAAGTGGGAGGACCCGAAGGAGAAGAAAATTCACTTCCCATTTTATTCCTTTTTACATATTTTTAATTATTTTAATAATGTCACGTATTACTTTTATAACCAAACTAAAACTAGTTAATTAAGATCTGAGGGCGGTTTAAGCACATCAAGTTCAAAAGACTTCACTGACATAATAGTTAATTAAAATGCCACAAAGCTCCAAAGCATATTAGATGGAATGGTTTTGTTCACAAGAGCGACTAGAGGGATACAATTCAAGACACGGGCAAAATCTACAAGAGATTCTACTGAGGAACATAAAAAAAATAATTGGATAAATCGAAGAGCAGATCCCATTCTTGAGAAACTCAATAATTTTAAATTGTCGATTCTCCCTAAATTAAACTATAAATTTAATGCTGTCTCAATAAAAATGACAACAGAGTGGAGGGAGGGATGTGGCAAACTGTTTATAAGGCCTAAACAAAAAGAAGATGGAAAGCTCTTTATGTAAATATGCATGGGGGTGTGTGCATGTGTTTCTATAGATGGGTGCACATGTGCACAGCAGCTAGGAGCTGACCTCAAGTGTCTTCCTCAATCACTTTTCATCTTCTTTTTTGAGACAGTGTCCTTAACTGAACCTGGGAGCTCATCCATTCAACTAGACTAGCTGGCCACCAAGTTCCAGGGAAATATTTGTCTCTCTATCCCCTTGCTGGGGTTGCAAATGTGTGATGTGCTCCTGGATTTTTATGTGGGTTGCTGGGGATCCAAACTCGGGTCCTTGCTTGCACTTGATCCACTGGTGCCATCTCCCTAACCCCAGGATGTTGGGACCATTTAGAGTCCTGGCCTCCAGCTACTCTCCCCTGCTAGTGACCTTTACTTGGCCTTCTGATTTGAGCTACGGAAAGCTGTGTCCAGCTCTGCTTCCTGAGCACGTGTTGCCTTGGCCTTGATTGAGGATCAGGAGATGAGGTTTTCACCTGCTGGCCCACCTGGCTGTGTTGGATATATAATCCTTTGTGGTACTATTCATTAAAGGGCTTCTTTACCAGTCACTAGAGGGTGTGTGTATGTGTGTGTGTACTGTCTCTGTGTGTCTTTGTGTGTTTCAATCTCCAGCCCCTTGCCCAAGGCTCACGAATGGTCCTGTAGTGCAGGCACCACAATACAAGAGTAGTGCCGTACTATCACATACTACAGGCTGTAACATGAAGGGCCAGGACTGCTTGTTTGTTGTTGGGGGTTTCTGTCCTGCCCGTACCCCCCAGCTGTTTAGTCCCAGAGAAAAATCACACAGAGATCGCTATAAGTTATAAAACTGATTGGCCCATTAGCTCTAGCCTCTCATTGGCTAACTCTCACATCTTGATTAACCCATTTTTCTGATCTATGTTAGCCATGTGGCTCAGTACCTTTCTTCAGTGAGGCAGATCACATCCTGCTGCTTCGGTGGTCTGAACAGGAGAGGGAGGAATCAGCTTCCCCTTCCCAGAATTCTCTTGTTCTCATTACATCATTTCTACTTCCTGTCTGGTTTTTCCACCTATATTTCCTACCTGGCCAATCAGCATTTATTTATAACATGATTGACAGAATACAGACAATTCTCTCGCACCAACAGGCGGACGCTACACCAGGAAAACTTTTAACCCTCTAGAGAGAGCACTTTGATACCACATGTACTGGCTGGCCTCAAACTCACAAGGATCTACCTGCTGCTGCCTCCCAAGTGCTGGGATTAAAGGCACATGCCACCATATCTGGCTGACAGCTCACATTATTTTATCTATTTGCTGATGTACTAAAAGTTCCTACCGAAGGCTGGGGCTGCAGCTCATCTGAGAGTGCTTGCCTAGCACACATGAAGGCCTGGGTTGAGTCCCCAGCACTGCCTAAAACCAGGTGTGGTGGCACACACATTTAACTCCAGCACTCCAGAAGTGAGAGCAGGATCAGGCATTGAAGTCCATCCTCAGTTGGATATCAGTGTCAAGGCCAGGCTGGAAGTTTTAATAAAATAAAGCAAAGTTTCTACAGTAATCATAGACTCACATGCTACTCATTTGAATGATTTTTTTCCGTGTGTGTGTGTGTGTGTGTGTGTGTGTGTTCCTAGTGTGCAGCGAGACCAGAGTATCGCCTTGCTAGTTTTTTTAAGATTCATTTGCATTATTTGTAATTATGTATATTCATGTGTCTCTGAGTGTGGGTTTGTACACATGCCTGCAGGTGCCAGTGGAGACCAGAAGGGACAGAATCTACTGGAGCTGGAGTTACAAGCAACTGTGAGCCATCTGACATGGACACCTCTTAACTACTAAGCCATCTCTCAACAACACTCCTTTCTGAGATAGGTCTCTCACTGGCCTGGAGCTCGTCAAGCAGGTTGAGTAAGTCCCGGAATCCTCCTGTCTCCACCACCTCCCCAGCTCTGATATGACCAGTGATAGATATGGAGAGAGAAAGAGAGAGAGAGAGAGAGAGAGAGAGAGAGAGAGAGAGAGAGAGAGCAGTTTCTTTCTTTTTTTTTTTTTTTCAAGACAGGGCTTCTCTGTGTAGCTTTGGAGTCTGCCCTGAAACTCTCTGTAGACTAGGCTGGCTTTGAACTCACAGAGCTCTGCCTGCCTCTGCCTCCCAAGCACTGGGATTGAAGACATGCGCCGCTACCACCCGGCTACATTGCAGTTTCTAAACTAACCCTCCACTTGTCTCCTGCCCGACCTTAAGGGGAGCTGTAACACTAGAATCACAAAGCAGACAGACCCATTGCTACCCTCATGAAAACAGCTGTGTGAAGAAAGACACACATCGTTGTACAAAAAGATGTGTATCAGTAAGGGGAGTCAGACACACAGACATGGGGCCCATGATACAGCTGCCCTCCTCTAGAGGGACAGAGAGAGTTTCTGTGTGTCAGACTTAAGCTTGAGCATAAACAAGACAGCAGGTGGGGAAGCAGGGAAGACGGAACATACACTAGGCAGGGTACCTTCTGGGTAGAGCTCTCAAGGAAAGAGTGGCCGGAGAGAGGGGGTAGAGGGTGTACTAGCATAGAAAGGCAGACAGGGGGTGGGCATTACATTAGGTATATTTGAATAGAAAAAAAGGACTAGATCCCCTCCAACACCTCGACAGTCTTACTAGGTAATTTCAGTTCTGAGTCTCAAAGCAGCCATAGGACAACAAGCAAAGAAGGCTTTTGACTTGTCTTTAGAATAATGAATCAGTCACCAGCATGTTCTCCGGATTACATTCAATCTCCAGCAACTGTTAAATTCTCTTCCTATCTTTTAGGACAGTTGGTAATGTGCTCCTGGGGAGCAGTGGAGGAGGACCACCCACGCATCTGTAGGAGCAGTGGAGGAG
>JABTXL010001605.1:981691-1019032 GCA_025134845.1 Neodon shergylaensis | reverse complement strand
AGCAGTGGAGGAGGACCACCCACGCATCTGTAGGAGCAGTGGAGGAGGACCATCCATGCATCTGTAGGACAGTAGAGGAGGACCATCCATGCATCTGTAGGACAGTGGAGGAGGACCATCCATGCATCTGTAGGACAGTGGAGGAGGACCACCCATGCATCTGTGCCCAGCTGTTGGCTGCTGGCTCTCAGTAGAAGCCTGCCCACTACTCTCATCCCAAAGCAGACTGTATACTAGTTTTCTAAATTGCTATAAAACTCTGAGAATCAGCTAGGCACGGTGCTGCACACCTTAAATGTCAGCAAAGAGGCAGAGACAGGCAGAGCTCTGTGGATCTGAGGTCACCCTGGTGAGTGAACTCACTATGTGGTGAGTTCCAGGCTAGCCAGGGCTACCCAATGAGACTCTGTCTCAAATAAACAAACAATCAGAATCAAATGCTGGGGAAGTACAATCCTTTCAAAAAGTCTAGCACAGGAGCAGGAAAGCAGCACTATCAGAAAAGCGCTCACAATACAAGTGGAGAAACCTGAGTTCAAGCCCAAAAACCCACATGCAAAAAGCCAGCACAACGCCTGTAATTCCAGAGCTGGGGAGGCAGAGACAGGAGGATGGCTGTGGTTCGCTGGCCCACCAGCCTAGTCTACTTGGCCAGTCCTGGGCCAATAAGAAAAGCAAGCCCTTGCGGAATGACCCCCAAGGTTGTCCTTTGGCCTCCACATGTGCACTCCTGCATGCACTTATGCTTGCACACACACACACATGCACGTGTGCACAGGCACACATACACAGTGTTTGCTGAAGAACCCTTGCCAAATTCTCCTAGGACTGATTTACTGAGACACTCCAGGCTCTGCTGGGACATGAGTGCATATGGCTATCAGAACCCACTGGCCTTTACTGCATACCGGCACCAATTTTCTCTCACCTGCTGACATGGTTGCTTTCTTAGTCCTGTCCCCAGTGTCACCCCAGTGGAGGGCTGCTTCCTACCTTGTGTCCAAGTACCTCTGTTTTTAAGGCTCTCTCTCTCTCTGTCTCTCTGTCTCCCTCTCTCCCTCCTCCCTCAACTTTTTACTTTTGCAGACTGCTTGATGAAATTACTGTTTTACGTCGCCAGTCATTAAGAGTGACCTTCAGGAAAAAGCTAATTTTGTATCTCTCTTTTGGCATGCAACCATGTCTTCACAGTACAAAAAGGAAGCATCCAGAAATAATCCTTCAACACCCAGCCAGCATCGCCCTGGCATTTTACTATTCCAAAGCACAAAACACAGAGTCTCTCAGAGCAGGCGAGAGGCGTCAGCAATGCTGTCAGCAGCCTATTGTTTTGAAATAATTTTTCAGAATAATTTTCACTTGTCCCGCAGTGAAGATACCTTGAGCATCTTTAGAGAATTCATTATAGTGACTTAGGCTGTCTGAAAGGCTGGCTGTTGACCTCTGCTTTATGACACGTGGGTATGCCAACCGTCAGATGAGGACGGCGAGCCAGAGCTCCCTGGTCAGTTTCTATTTATCTTCTCTAATGAGGTAGAGATGTTCATTACCAGCTCATCGGAAATACGCCACGAGCTGCCCGACATAGATGTCTTTTCAAAACCAACTCTTTCTCTGTGACACTGGACTCTATTAGGAACAGGAAGTGTAAGAGACAGGTTGTCTTTCTTAGGTAAAAGCTCTCCAGTTGTCTCCAAAGAGGCCCTTCAGGGTGACATTAATAATCTTTGAGAGTGTGTTTCAGGCTAAGAAACCTGGGGTTATTAGCAAGTCAAAATGAGCCTTTTCTCAGGAAGGAACACTCGTTAGCTGTTGGTATCTGACATGCTGGCAAGCCTTCGCTCACGAATTTCCCTTCTGAGAGTTAGAAATCACCCTCATTTCTTATGTAGAGCTTCTGTTACCACAGGCCACACACATTCACAACGGGAGAATCCGAAATACTCAGTAAATAAAGATAAGACCAAGCTAACAAAAGCCCACTACAGTGTTGCATTTGCTTTCTGTCCTAACAAATAATCATGATGTATTTCCTCTCCATTCCAAAATATACCATGCTATTCTGCAGTGGCTACCTTGGTTGGCTGGTTGGTTGGTTCATTCATTCGTTCGTTCATTTGCTCGTTCGTTGGTTTGTCTGAAACCCAGGCTAGCCCCCAGCTTGTTATGTTGCTGAGGGTAACTTCAAACTCCTGATCATGCAGTTTCCACCTGCAGGGTGCTGGGATTACAGGCTTCCCCCACCACATCCGGTTTGATGCAGTGCCAGGAGTGAAGGCCAGCCCCCCCAACACACACACACACACACACTCTCTAGGCAAGCACGTGACCCGGTGAACTCCGTCCCTAGCCTTCCACTGCCTTCTGAACTATGTCGCGCTACAATCTGTTAGACTCACTTCGTTACTGAAGCAGAACACTTCACTATTGAACATGAAACTAGAGGACAGGAAATACCCAGTTTGAAAATAGGCATCCGAGAAAAGAGACCACGATGCAGGTCTCACCCTCTCCTCAACCAAGCACGATATTCATTCCTGCACATCAGCAGGCATTGTTATTTATTTGCTTGTTTGAGACAGGGCCTCATGTAGCCCAGGTTGTTCTCAGGCTCACTATGTAGCCTAGGCTGGCCTAGCCTTCCTCATTCTCGAACCTCCACATTCCCAGTGCTCGGAAGACAGGTGTGTCTCACCTGGAGGCAGCAAGCTGTTTCTTGAAGAGTTCTATAAGCTTCAACACCTGGCTGGCATCCTGCATGAATAGATAATTCTGCTCTCAGAAGCCATAGGTCATTAAACAAAAATTCCAGGGCCTGGTGTGGGATACCTGCCCAAGAGCTGTAAGCCAGGGAGACTGCAGAGGCTTTCAAAACAATGGAAGATGCAGGACATGATGGCTCACACTTTTAATCCCAGAACGCAGGAGACAGAGGCAGGTGGATCTCTGTCATCTAGAAGCCAGCCTGGTCTGTATAGTGAATTTCAGAACAAATAAGTTTACACAGACTCTTGTCACAAAAACAGAAAAATGTGAAAATGGAAGCTATTGTCATTGCTCTTGGTCACCTACCAGAACTAGATAAAAAGACCCCCATTGCTGAAGACACCACAAACTCTGGAAACACAGATAAATCAAGTAGGAACTCATGTAGCCCAGCTTCCTCCCTGCTGACTGGCATTCATAGCACTGGAAGGTGGCATGCAGACTGCAGGGCAGAAAAGGCATTAGCAGACTTACGCAGCTATGGACCCTGGTACCAACAATACTGACCTGCCAGACAAGATGCCATAGTGGTATGAGTGTCTGGGGGGCAGCCAACCCCTCTCTAGTTGGCTATCAGGACCTTTCCTTGGGGATGAACATCTACCCAGGATTATCCACTGTTTAAAGTCCACAGCATGAGGAGGTCATAGACCCTAGGGGAGAACTCACTATGCTAAGAAGACAGGCAGCCTAACTGCTTTCCACCTCTCAGCTGGAAAAACTTAATTTCTGCAGTGGGAGAATGATGGAGGTAGGTCTTGTATCTTATCTGTTGCTTTCATTGGTTAACTAATAAAGAAACTGCCTTGGCCCTCATAGGACAGAAAATTAGGTAGGCGGAGTAAACAGAACAGGATTCTGGGAGAAAGAAGCTGAGTCAGGGAGTCGCCATGATTCTCCCACTCCAGCCAGACACAGGTTAAGATCTTCTCTGGTAAGCCACCTCGTGGGCTACACAGAATATTAGAAATGGGTTAATCTAGATGTGAGAGCTAGCCAATAAGAGGCTAGAGCTAATGGGCCAAGCAGTATTTAAATGAATACCGTTTCTGTGTAATTATTTCGGGTATAAAGCTAGCCATGCAGGCGGCCGGGTGATGGGGACGCAGCCCAGCCGCCCCTACTTACAACAGGAGACAGTTAATGCAGGGACTACTGCTCAAAGGACAGATAAGGACATTTATATCACCCCTCCCAAGGCCCAGAAGACAACACAGAAGGGGGATAGAAGGATTCTAAGACTTAAAGATTAGGAAAGAATGCTGTGAAATATTGTCTTCTGGATAAAGCATGGCCGATGTAGTCATGGACACACAGCAAGTATGTGCACAAAAAATAGCCAGGCAGTGGTTGCTCATGACTTTAATCCAGAGGTTTCCCAACCTTGCTAATGCTTGGATCCTTTAATAAAGTCCGTATGTTTTGGTGACCTCCTATCTTAGTTAGGGTTTCTATTGCTGTGAAGAAACACCATGACCACGGTAACTCTTATAGAGGAAAACATCTCATTGGGGCTGGCTTGCAGTTTCAGAGGTAACATACAGTCCATTACCAGCATGGCGGGAAACATGGTGGCATGCAGGCAGACATAGTGCTGGAGAAGACGCTGAAAGTTCTACATTTTGATCCACAGGTAGCAGGAGAGACTGTGTCCCATACTGGGCATAGCTTGAGTATATGAGACCTCAAAGCCTGCCTCCACAGTGACACATTTCCTCCAACAAGACCACACCGACTCTAGGAACAAGGGCACACCTCCTAATAGTGCCATGCCTTATGGGCCAAGCATTCAAACACATGAGTCTATAGAGGTCATACCTATTCAAACCACCACACCCCCAACCATAAATCTAAAGTCATCTGAGAAAAAAGCCTCAGGTCAGTATAGAAACTGCCGGGATCAGCTTGGTATGTGGGCACATCTGTGGGAGATGACTTTGACAATTAACTGATATGGGGGCTCAGCCCACCATGGGCAGTGCCATCCTTAGGCTCTGGGCAGGTTAAGAGACCTAGCTAGGCATGAGCCTGAAGCATTTGCTACCGGGTTCCAGGTCCCTTCCTTGACTTCCCTTCATGATGGACCAGGACCTGGGAACATAAGATGAAATAAACCCTTTCTTCCTCCAAGTTGCTTGTCGTCAGGGTTTTATCACAGCAATAGAAAGCAAACAAAAATTGACCAAGAGAAATATTTGCCTCTTTAAAAATGTAGAATTCTGCTAACATTTCAAATTCGAAACAAACATATTGCAGCTGACAAAATTAAAAGAATGGAACAAAAAGACCTCCTCAAGAAAAACAAGTTTCTATGAGAAAGGAGGGAAGAAACATAAAACCCAAGATGAGACAGAGAACATTGTAAACCAATAATTAGAAAACATAAAAGGGAAAAAGCCTTACATTCGAGCTGCTCTGAGCTACTTAGTATGAAGTGGAACCATCAGATCCCCAGCTCTAGTACAAATGAAAAACAAGACTGCAAATTTTTCTAACCTTTGTTATGAGATGCTCTTTATAACACTCGGCCTCGGGCTGAGGATGCACAAGGGGCTGGGTCTAATCCCCAGCACCGCGTGAACACTTGAGAAGGCAGAATTAGAACTTCAGGGTCACCCTCGTCTACACAGCAATTTCAAGGCCATCCTGGAACACTTGAGACCTTGTCTCAAAAAGCTATGTTGAGGTTAGAGAGATAGCTCTGTGGTTAAAAGCGCAAACTTCTCTCACAGAAGACAGGAGTTTGATTCCCAGAACCATGTCAGGCAGCTCACAGCTGCCTATAACTCCAGCTCCACGGGGATCCAGTTGACACCTCTGACCTCTTCAGGCAAGCATGCTTATGTGCACTAACACACACATGCATACAAAAGGTGCTGACAGAGATTATTGGGCTTTACAATGTTAGCATCGGGCTTTAGTGACTCATGTTTTCCTCCATCTAGCTCCACTCTAGCATGACAGACAGACAGACACACTGGAAATGCCCAACCCCTTCTGGTCCATTAGCCCACGAGTGACACTGAGAATACAGGAGATCCTGACAAGGGAAGTCCTGCTGCTCCAGTCTTAAAAAGATAAGCAAAAACGCAGGGAGTCCTGGTAGTCCAAGAGCCTCATTTAAGTCAACTCGCCAACAGAGCGGAACACAAGTAAGAATTACTCAGCAGACATTAAAATATGTATGTGGTGGGACTGGGACTAAGCATTTGCATAACGCATTTGATAAATGCAAATTAAAACCACAGTGACACGCTGCTAGCCATGACAGTGACTGGATGTTTATATTTCAAGAGCCCGCTTACTTTTACGCCAGTCAAAGAACTTGGAGGTCACATGCAGCAGGGACAAGAGCTCCCAGCAACAAAGCACTACACAGAACATGAAGGCTGGGGTGGGGCCAGGGGCTGTGGCAAACTCACTAGACTGAGATCAGCAGAGAAAGCCACCACCAAAGCCAGATGCTGGGGCCACAGTGACCAGGACCATGTCCTGGAGAACTCGCGACTTGTCAATACGGCAGATCTGAGTGAGAGTCTATCCATGCAGGCCACCATTGATCTTAGCCTCAGAACACTGCCCGCGTTGACTCATTGTTCCCCATATCCACAAAACCCGCAACAGTTAAAAAAGGCTTTTCTCTCCTGCTTGACTTTGACACCCTTTTACCCTCAGCCAAGAGAAAGCGCTGCTGCTTTTCAGGGAACGTGTATTGGGGCCTCCTGAGGTACCCCAGCATAATCAACTTTAAAGTCAATTGACTAGTCAAGCTAAATTATAATCTACATTTTGTTTTTTGTTGTTTGTTTTTTTGCTTGTTTGTTTTGTTTTTGCCTGTAATATGACATCACAGGCATGTCACCAGGGGAAAGAGGTCTAAAGATCAGGAAATAAGACACTTGTTAGACTGCATGCACTTACATGTAGATTTTACATGCATTTTACATGATGTAGCACTCAAAAGTAGAAAGGAAACAAAAATCAAAATGTCCTAATTGAATTCAATACTAACTTTTTTTCTTTTGAGACAGGGTCTCACTATGTAGACCAGACTAACCTCACACTTGGAGATCCACCTGCCTCTGCCTCATGCATGCTGGGAGTAAAGACGTGCGCCACCATGCCTGGCTCAATACTACTACTTTTTAAAATAATGGGCATTGATTTTGTAACCTATTTTATATGTAAGAGTGTTTTGCCTGCAGGTGTGTAAGCACACCACATGGGTGCCTGGTGTCCACAGAGGTCAGAAGAGCATGTCAGATCCCCTGGAACTAAAGTTAGGGATGGCTTTTAGTCATTATGTGGAACTGGGAACCAACCCGTGTGCTCTGTAAGAGCAACAAGTGTTCTTAACCATGAACCAATCGATTTATTCATTCATTCATTCATTTCGAGACAGAGTTTCTCTGTGTAGCCTAAACTGTCCTGGAACTCATTCTTCAGAGCAGGCTGGCCTTGAACTCAGATCTGCCGGCCTCTGCCTCCTGAGTGCTGGGATCAAAGGCATGCATCACTGTGCCTGGAAATTTCAAGAGTACTAATTCATATTGTTCTAGTGACAACATCTAATACCCTTTCAGTTTATATGTTTAAAGAGTATGCCATCAATAAGCAATTTTTATTTTTCAGGAATGTGGCCAAAGCAGATGGTTCAGCAAGTAGAAGTATTTGCTACATCCACAGGAGAAGCAGAGTTCAAATCCCCAACACCCATACAAACGCTGGGTGGGCATGGCCACCCACCAATAAGCCCAACACAGAGGCAGGTCAGAGCTGCTGGGACCAGAGCTAGTTGGCTAGATTAATCAGACTAGCAAGCTGCAAGCTCGGAGTTTAATTTAGAGGCCTTGCCTCAATAAATAAAGTGGAATGACTGAAGAAGACAACCAAACTCTGGCTTACACACATATGTGAACATGCATGCACACCACACGCACACACACACACACATGCACACACACAAATAAAAATAAATACCAACATTAACCTTGCTATAGAAAGAAATGCTGATAACATACACTATTAGTCTCTCCCACTATTGGCCAAAACCTGTCATTTTAATTTCCTCTTGAATAAAAGTGTGCCCTTTCAAATATTTGTAATAACAGGCCTATTGCTGGGTTTGTGCAACACTCAAAATTATGTGCAGTTACAGGTTTAACTGGTCACAGGAAAAAAAATACAAACCGGGCTGGGGAAGAAGGCTACAGGGTCCTTGGCCAACATTAGTCAAGGCTGTCAATGGAATAAGAAATAAGGACAGGGCCAGCAAGATAGCCCAACAAGAAAAAGCACCTGCCGCAGGGCACCACTGAGTTGGTCTAACCGCCTTGAGGCAGTCGTCAGAGGTTTTCAGGTTAGTGTCTGTGGCTCCTGAGCACTGTGTGCCTTCCAGTTCCTGAGAGACTGGCACACTCCTTCAGGCAGTACAGCATTCAGGCCACTCTGTGTTTCCCTGTATGTTCCCTCAGAAGCCAAGGAAGCAAGGAAACCTGACAGGAGAATTGGTCTTAGACATTAATCTTGTGTACCCTGTACAGCTTGCAAATTTCATTGTATTCTGGCAATACAACTGTACTGATCCTGGCAGTGCCATTATGTTCTGTTTCTGATAAAAGTATACAAAGTCTGATTGCTCTCAATAAAATTGTCACAGCCTCAGTTGTGCTGCAGCCCCTCCAACCAGCCTGATTTAATTCCTCACAACCATATCGGACGTTGTCCCGGTAAGTAAATACTGGCACTTACAATCTGCTCCTGCTCCCATAGGCACAGGCACACACACACTCAGTTTAAAAAGAGACAGACAGACAGACAGACAAGGAAACAGAGCTGGCAAGATAGAACAGCAGGTAAAGCAGTCACTCATTGCCCAACCGTTCAGGCCTGATGACCCGAGTCTGATCCCTGGAACCCACATAACAGCAGATGTGCAACCACACACAAATTAAAAACAAAACTAAGAAACTTGAAAGACTGGGGAGAGAAAAGAAGCAAGAATAATTTAATACTCTGGATTAGCTCTCAAAACAAAGGATACTAATGGAAAAGTAGTAAAATTCAAATAAAAACCTGAACTGAACAAACAGTAACCCGTTAATGTCAGTTCCTGGTAACACTGAAATGTCAACCACGGGGACTCTGTAAGCAGGACCCAAAAACACTTTCTATAAACCTAGTATTTTTCTGAAAGTTTATTTTTAACATGTTACAAAACTGAGCTTATTATTCTAGAGAAAACAGCCTTCAGACTTGGTATTAAAAGATATCCACACTGTAGAATACTGTAAGAAGCACCAGCCAAGGCTTTCTGTTGCCTTCCTGAACATTCTAAGTGCTCCATATACACCACCCACACCTCACACAGGCACAGCACCTGATGTTCCAGGCTGAGACCGTTACGACAAAGCTCTGGAGGCGAAGGATGACGACGGTTGTGCGACACTGATATATTCAACGCCACCGAGAACACACTGGAAAGCAGCTCAGATGGGAAGCTTTATATTATGTATATCTCACAACTTAAAGGAAAGGGTACAAATACATATGATAGCATAGATAAAATTTAAATAACATAATCTAAATCTTGTCAAACAAAAAATACTCATGTGAATCTGTTCACAGGAAGATGTTCAAAATGTCGCTACACATACCTATGAATATTAAAGAAACACTGAACTTTACAGTTTAAATTGTTTATGACACATGAATTATACTTCAATAAAACTCAGGACATTGATTTGACTCCTAAGGAGGAGTTACGGTATCCCATAAATTATAGACCCACATTCCAATGACATGCTGAGAAAGAACAAAGTTAATAAAAACATTGACTCAGGATGGTTGGTAGATGAGGAAACATCTGTGCCTGACCACAGGGTTCTCCAGTCACAGGGCAAGAGCAAAGGCAGGACCATAAAACACAGGAACGAAGCTGACCAAAGACCTTTATTCTGGTCTCCTCACTCACTGAGCCACACTTATGCGGAACAGTCCCCTCATCGCTGCCCCAAGCAGCATAGGCTACATCCAGGCTGTGGAAGACAGACTGTGGAAGGGAAGACTTTGTGGAGATCTCTGCAGCTTGGGTAAAGTAGAAGAAGACTGTGTGCACGCGCAGACTCTCTCCAAAGCTGAGGCTTGCACAGGGAAAGATGAAGGATGCAGCAAAGGCTCACCAAGTCATCCAGCTCCGAAATCAATCCAAGGTACCTAAAGCAGAAAGGACAATGTGTAAAGCACGGTGTCTCAGCCTGGGGGGGTCACACACTGGGTAAAGTTAAAGCACATGGGCGTTCCTGGTAACGGCAGTTCCAATCTGAGGAATGAAGAACACTGGTCCAAAAGACCCGAGGGGAGATGTCATTAGAGAAGGAGTCAGCTGGGACTCAGCTACCAGTGCACAGAACTGGACTCGGGGCTGGAGTTAAAGCTGGGGAGAGCTAAATAACTGAGGCATTACTCAGTGAACATTAATAACTGATAAAGGTTCTCTAAGCGAAACATTTATAATTTGAAAAGATTCCCTTTTAATTACATGTATTTTTGTATGTGAGTGTGCATATACAATGCCCAATTAGACCAGAAGAAGGCATCAAGATGCCCTGCAGCTGGAGTCACAGTGTGGGTACTGAAACTGAACTGGGAGCCTCTGCAGAAGGCCCTAGACCAGCGGTTCTCAATTTATGGGTCAGAACCCCTTATCTTATCTCCAAATATATTTAATTACAATTCATTACAGTACAAAGTTAGTTATGAAGTCATAACAAAAATAATTTTATGGTTGGGTCAGCACAACATGAGGAACTGTCTTAAAGGGCTGCAGCATTAGGAAGGCTGAGAACCACTGCACTAGACCCAGTTACCAGGACTGACACAGAAGTGAGAAGAAAGGAGCTAATGACCCATATGACACAGGCTTGCCTCCCCACATGCCTCTTACAATCCTCCCTATATGCAGAAGCCAGGGAGTTAAACATATATGGAAAAGAAGAAGAAAAGCACAGGAGTTTCTTCAAAATAACCAAGTGACCTGCCTATCTGGGGAAACCAGAGCAGCCTCTGGCAAGCGCACACCAGGGAATACTCTGCACTCTGGCTTGTAGGGCCTGGGCATGGCATCCACTGCCTCTTCTATCCACCCTGGAATAAGGCTGCAGAGCAACAACACACCGCTTTCCAGACACACAGCTTCCCAAGAAGCCTTATTACCCTCCCATGTTGGCACTGAAGGAGCCTACACAGTACAAGGAGAGGCCAAAGTTATTAATTATATAATAAAGCATATTTCAGGGAACTAAACATTAGAAAAAAATCAAACCAGAGATACTTCTAACTAAAGAAAATCATAAATTTCTTTGGGATTTTGTGTTGTTGTCTAAGGAAGCAAGTCATTGATTAGGATGGATTGGAGTTCCTTTTGTAGCACAGGCTGGCCTCAAATTTAAAATCCTCCTGCCTCAGTGTCCTAAGGTCTGGGATTTACAAGCATGAGCCACCATGCCTTGCAACTTTGGCAAATCTCTGTTGAGAGCAAGGAACAAAGCTAAACTTATTATAAAAATAAAATTTCTCAATAATTGAAAACGAATCATCACACAAACCTGCAACCTAGAGAGGGCCAAGTCACAAAGTCAGGCCAGCTCCAAAGCTGTGGTGGCCCTGAAGGCATCTGCCAATCTGAGAGACGGCTGAGTGGCTGTTTGGCAGGCTAAGGGAAGCAACAGTCAAACCTCAGAGTCTGTCCAAATGGGAGGTGGAATAACACCCTTTAAGCGGGAGCCTCAAAATCACTACTAGAAACAACATCAGTCAATCTATAAATTAAATATTGTCACAAACAATATAATATTGAACTTTTACAAACCTAACTACATGGTCTTACATAAAAAACAGAAACAGAATTGTAAGTGAAAATAAGCTGCAGTTGTGACTGAAGAATTTAACAGGCAATAAGTAAAATAAGTAAACAAAACAGAATATCTGCACAGTATCCCTTGGCCTTGGACCTAGCAACTAGAATATTCTCCTCAAGCATATACAGAACACTGCCAAGGATGACCATACACTGGGCTATGACCATTAACTCAAGTTGTTTTTAAGACAAATAGGTGGAAAGACAAAGATCTACAACTTAAGGAGAATTCTCAAAAATATAGACTTGACGGGGGCTGGAGAGATGGCTCAGTGGTTAAGAGCATTGCCTGCTCTTCCAAAGGTCCTGAGTTCAATTCCCAGCAACCACATGGTGGCTGACAACCACCTGTAATGAGATCTGGCGCCCTCTTCTGGCGTATGGGCATACATGCAGGCAGAATGTTGTATATATAATAAATCTTTAAAAAAAAATCTAGACTTGAAGCAGCCATTGGGAAGGGATCTTAGAAGACATTTGAAAAGAACATATACAGTGCCAGGACACAGGCTGACACAGAGAGGCAGAACAGAGTGAAGAGTAAGTAACAAACATCAGATCATTATATTATTATTATTATTTACTACCACATGGGAGGTGGTGATGAAGAAAAGGAATTCAAGGTCACTTGAAGCTGAGTTCACAGTGCTGAGCTACAGGAGCCCCTGTCTTTAAAAGTTAGGAAGTGAGGGTGGAGAGATCACTCGGTGATTGGAGTGTTGCTGCTCCTCCAGAGGACCGGAGTTCAGTTCCCAGCACCATTTAGCAGCTCACAACCACCTGTAACTCCAGCTCCAGGGGATTGGATGCCGCTTCTGACCCTATGAGTACCTGCACACATGTGGCATATCATATACTCAAACAAAAACACAGACACATAAATAAAAATTAATTTTTAAAAAAATCTACAAATTGTTTCTAATTCCTAACATGACAAGGGGCAAGGCTGATATTTAGGAATGGAGATTTACTTAGGATTCAAACTCTAAATCCTGCTAACTCTGCCAGTGTTTTTATACTCCCCTTCTCCTTTTTTTTTTATTTATTTATTTATTAAAGATTTCTGTCTCTTGCCCACCGCTGCCTCCCCTTTCCCTCCCTCCCCTTCTCCTTTTAAGCTAACAATTTCCCAGAATTCTCTAACTCCCAAGAATGGAAAATGTTTCTTTTTTTTTTTTTCCTAAAAATAGGAAGCAGGGAGAACTGTTTCCATGTACAGAGGAAAAGCAGGCATCTGTTTCTGTAAGGTTTGAACTCACATCACCTGCAGGGAAAAGATCTGTGCTAACGGTGAACTCACCTTCTAGAAAAGCAAATTCATCCACAGCTTCTATTGCATTATCTGAAACACAAGAAAAAGGAATATTGATTGGCTCTTGGCATTTGGACCTCAGACCCAAAACTATACAGTCCACAATCTTTATTTGCATAAAGATATGGGGTTTTATGCAAATGACATTATTATAAAATATATTCCTTGATATTGTGAGATCCATTTTTACACTATTAATTCTTACGTATTAACTGTCTCTCTATAAAAGCCCACGCAAACACTCTCTAGTCGTAAGACCTCCTACAGTCCTGTTTAGTACCTAAATCCACTTTTCTCTCCACTCTAAAGTTACTCTTTCTAAAGAAAAAGAGTTTGGCAAGACAGAAGTGAGAGATACGGTCTGTAAAAGCTGTAAAAGCTTACACATGTGCAAGGGTTGCCAGCTAGATGAATAAATCAAAACCCAAACTTCCCCAGGCCCGTGATGCCTTGTGAAGCAGGTGTAAGAAAGTCTAGCCGGCAGGGAGACTTTGATGGCGCACGCCTTTAATCCCAGCACTCAGAGGCAGAGGCAGGTGGACCTCTGTGAGTTCCAGGCCAGCCTGGTCTACAGAGCAAAGTTCTAACTAGGCATTATTATACGGAGACATCCTGTCTAGAAAAACCAAAACAAACGAATCAAGTAAAAAAGCCAACCTAGCCCATGGTCCCCGTGTCCACCCTGAGGAACCCCAGGGACTTTACCCAAATCTCTCCTCTGGAGGGTTTTCCTCTTTCCTTGTTGAGCGCAGCAGTACGCATCCTTCGCGATAGTCTCCACGAACAGTTCCTGCAAGCAAACAAGCAGAGGAAAGATTAGTTGATTCTGGGGGGAGGGGGTTTTGATCTTGTGTAGAAGTGGAGCACGAAGGGTGAGGGCGATTCTATCATACAGGAAAGTTCTAGAAGCTAAGGTTGCCCTTAACTTCATGAAGATACTTCTGCTATTCCTTTCCCTTATAGACTAGCCGGTTCATCCTCCTCCTGCTGATACTTATGAATCCACCCCACTCAATCACTGTGGACCCATTCGGGTTCTACGTGAGCCACCGGAGACGCACACTAAAGTTGAGTGGGCCCTCGTTAAGAGGCGAGTGGCCAACAAACTCCAAGGGCCCTGCAGCCGCCTTCCCAGGCCTCTTGACAAGTCAGGTGGGCACACCTGGGCCCGCCAGGCCACGCCCCGAGCCACGCCCCCTCCCGCCACGCCCCCCGACCCCGGCGCCCTTGCTTTCCCGCCGTACCGCGGCACGCGCCAGTATAAAGATGGCTTCCTGTCCCGCGAGCGTTACGTCAGGGTCCGCCTTCACCAGAGCCTTCACTCTGGCCAGAGGCAGCCTGGAGAGCCGAGCCCCGGGTGCAGTCGTCGGGGCTTGGGCCTGCGTAGCCGCGGCCTCCCCTCCGGGAGCCTCCTCCTCTCTGGGCGTCCCGCTCCCAGCCGCCGCCGCCGCCGCCATCCCCACCCCGGACGTGCTGCGCGCGATCGCCGGCTGAGCGCGCACACGCGGCGCCGGCCCCTTTTCCCGCGCCGGTCGGAGACCACGCCCCTCGGAGTGGGCGTGGCTCTGTCCTCACGAGGCGGGGCGCGCCGGAAACGCCCTCTCTGGGTCTAGTGTCTGGTGTGGCCTTCCGGGAGGCTGCAGCCTGGAAGCGGCCGGGTGCGGCCTGGCGGAGCCGGAAGTCCGGGTGCCTAACCGGAGCCTCAGTCCGCGCTGGGAGGTTAACCATGGGCGTCACCACATGTTTTAGGTGGACTGGGACGTTTGACAGGCAGAAACGGAAGAAGTTCAGTCCAGGGTGAGGTAACCACTGCAAAAAGCTGTGTGGACTTGGAGAGCAAGTTGTGGAGTCTGTGATTGTTCAAACATGGATTGCATCAGAACAGCGATCGCCTTACGCCAAAAAAAATAAAATAAAAAAAAAAAGAGGGCTGAATGAATTTGTGTTTCCGTAGGGTATATCAACATTAATTGCATTTGCTTCTGAGTTTTGGTACTGTCCGTTTTTGAATAGTCCCACCACACTTTGAGCGAATGAGAATAACCTCTGGGTATTAAGAAAATACTTTGGTGAGCTGTGGTGGTGCACATCTTTAATCCAGGCACTCACATAACAGAAACAGATCCATCTCTGTGAGTTTGAGGCCAACCTTATCTACAGGGAAGAGTGCCAGGCCAGCAAGGACTACGGAGGAAGATCCTGCCTTTAAAACAGGAAATAGCTTTGACCTCACTGACCTCCAGAAAGGATCTCCAAGAAGCATCTTCCTCCCACTTCCCCATGGGTTCTCACACCACACTGAGACCTGGCATGGAAGAGCACTTACAATTTGCAATAGGCAAGGGAGATGGCTCAGTCAGTAAAGGGCCTGCCATCATCAAGGAGCAGAGCTCAAAACACCAGAACACAAGTCAGAGGCCAAGGTGACACTAACTCCTATAACCTCTGCTCTGGGGAGTGGGGTTGCTGAAGTCAGCTAGCCTATCCAGACAGTGAACCTCTGGTTCTGTGTCAGACACTATCTCAATAAAGGTGGATGGAGAAAAGACATCCATTGTACACCTTAAGCCTTTACGCTAACAAATACATCCAACACAAATTTTTAATATAAATCATAATAAAAATTCACTTTTAAAATACTGCGTGCCTAGTTGACTGCTTTGTATAAATATCATTAGCATTTAATCATAATACCTGTACAATTGGGGCAGGTAAGTCATTTTAGTTACAGTTAAGATTGAGCCACAGAGTGCTCAGTTGTGTACCTGTGGAAGAATGGGAAACCACAGTCACAATACATTGGGCAATAACCGGAAATCGTTCACTTCCAAATTTAAGTAATAAACTTTGGCTGGGCCTCACTAGAGCAGAATGAATCTTGGCCAGAATTAAAAGCTCCAGGGGAGAAGAGATGAATCCCACTGTACCAGAGCTTTCCTTGGGGCCTTTGTCTTGAATCCTCCCTAGGAAACCAATATACCAAGGAACTTCATTCTCCTTGCTTGACTGTTCATAGAAATTGCCTAGATTTCTACTCTTTTCACCCCAAGTTTGAAATGATATAAATCCAATATAACCCACAATGACCTCTGCAGGTGGGCTCTCCTCCATCTTGTGACCCCTACCAGGTCTGTGCCTGGACCATGCAGGTTGTGTCTTTAGTTCTTTTGTTTTGACCCAAAGGTTTTCTCAGTCTTAAACCCCAGCCTCTCGTCCTTGAGGAAACTTCTCTTCGTGTGCATGGTTCCACAGTTGAAGTTAAATCACTCGTACCACTGAACACCTGTCCTTAGAGTACTGGTCCTGGTAGTAGCACCCGGCCTCTTCCCTATTTGATTCTTTTTTTTTTTAATCAGTATTAAGCCTCTCCAGGTCCATCTTCCCCAGATTGGAAACTGAAGGAAGACGTCCCTGTCTGGTTTTGTTCGCCGAGTCTCCAGACTATGATAAAGTGCCTGACACTAATCATTCACTAAGTATTCATGGAGTCGATAAATCATAGTAGCTCATCTGAAATTGACATCTCAAACAGCATGTTAGAATCGGAGGACAAAAGTCGTTATTTGATCATGCCTACTAAGGGTTTTTAGTCATTTCTGCAATTACTGTCTTGGGCAATCACTTTTTTTTTTCTATTTTTTCCTTGTGTTTTGAGACAGTCGCCCAGGCTGGCCTAGAACTGGTGACAGTCCTCCTGCTTCAGCTCTCAAGTGCTGGGGTCACCAGCCCGAGCCTTAGCCTTCGCACTCAGCCTCAAGGAATCAGTTTAACATTTGCTTATTCAGTTTGTTTAACAAAATGTAAATACACCTGATATCGTTAAAGGCCTGAAAATCAGCTAATGCCCTCCCTTTGTTCATCCTCTGCATAAACAGCATGACACAGCGGCAGAAGTCAGGACTCAGCTGGTCCTGTGCTCTCATCTGTGGGGTCTAGCTGCCCTTGGCATGGTTTATGTGTCACTCTGAGTAGCCATCATGAAGGACCAAAGGCTACCCTAACTCATTCCCAGCATATTCCTTTCAGTTCAGTGGTCTGGAATATTGGATTTTCTTACTCGCAAGATGTAATGTGAATAATGGGAACTGTATACAAAGCAGAGAGAAGAGAAGAGAGGAGATTCGAGGCCTTACCATAGATAATGAGAGGTACAATAACATGCAGTCATAAATTAAAGTGATATATAGAGCTGAGTGTGGTGGTACATACCTCTATTCCCAGGACTCAGAAGGCACAGGCCAGAGGATGGCCACAACTTTGAGGATAATTTTTTCTACCTACACACCGAATTCCAGAGCAGCCAGTGCTATATAGTGAGAACTGGCCTCAAACAAAACAATAAACATAATGTTTGGAATTATTTACCAAATAATCATACAGTTAAGAATCATTTATTGCTGGACGATGGTGACACACAACTTTGATCCCCCCTCCCAGGGGAGGGGGCTTGAAATGGAACTTTCCGCTCAAATATTCCAAAGTAAATGTCAGGTGATATGAGATCTCCCACTTATGCTATGATTACCATTAATGAATAAAGAAACTGCTTTGGACCTATAGCAGGGCAGAACATAGGTAGGCAGGGAAAACTAAACTGAATGCTGGGAGAAAGGAGGTGGAGGGGAAGAGAAGCCATGTAGCCCCGCCAGAGACACATGCCAGCTGGTTGGAATCTTGCCAGTAAGCCACAGCCACATGGCGATACACAGATTACTAGAAATAGGTTAAATTAAGATGTAAGAGTTAGCCAATAAGAAGTTAGAGCTAATGGGCTGAGCAATGATTTAATTAATACAGTTTCTGTGTGGTTCTGGGTGGCCAAAATGAACAAGCAGCCCTCTGCAACAGTCAGGGGCTGGGAATAACTTCCAATCAAAGAGGTGATTTTGTCGAGACCAGTCCTTGACCTATAATCCTATAACCTATAGGTGTTATAATCCTATAACCTATGGATGTGCGACATAACACCAGCTGAGACTTCAGGTTATTTCACCCAATTTTTGAACTTGCTACCTATGCTGAGACAGACTATGAAATTTAAGATCCTATGAGCTATGACCACTTGGCCAGCATGGAAAATTCCCAAATAAGCTGGTAGCAAGCATGATCGGGAAGTCAGTTTTCATAACTGTCATTCCGTTCACTTGGGGAAGAGCAATAAGAAGCTTTACCACTTGAAGAAGAAGCGAAATTTCCACCCTACTGTCAACAACACACAGATTTGGGGGAAGCAAAGAAGATCACTGCTGCTGAAATAGGACTAGCTGCCATCATTGATGAAGCAAATTGCCAAAAGTTGTAGAGTGAGAAGAGCTCAGGAGGCAGCCAACAATTATGCAGACCAAAACTCAGCAATAGACCTAAGGAGGAGATGAAAGATACGGAACAGCCAGCCTCCTGGGAACCAAATGGGAGTAGGATTATTGAACCTGTGTTTTGCAGAAAGAAAGGGGGTAGAGATTTCTAGAAGAAAGGAGAGAAGGATGAACTATAAGCAGCAGCAAATCCACACCTGTTCTGAATAAGGCTTCATTGTTTTGCTCTCAGAAGTTGATTTGGTAGTCATTTTGAATTTTTTATAGGGCCAAGAAACCCAGTTCAAATTAGTCTTTCTCCGAATAGAGGCTGATAAGTCATTCTGATGTAGGAAAGCATAGGGGATGACTTAACAATCTGGGACACCACTTGACTTGGGCTATACACTTACACCTCTGCTAGCAATGCATCTAGCAACCTAGGAGTCCAACCTGCATGTATGCCCCACTTCAAAACATAGAATAAGTTACACCTTTCTAATAGTTTGGTGATTACTTCCATTTTATTGTTGGTGTCTTAGTTATTTTTTTTTCCATTGCTGTGAAGAGACACGATGACCAAGGAAACTTGTTGGCAGAAGTTTCTCTCCTGCCTGGTCCCACAGCCATTCAGTCCCAAAGAAATACACAGAGGTCTACATTAATCATAAACTGGTTGGCCTATTAGCTCAGGCTTCTTATTAACTCTTATATCCTACATTAACCCATAATTCTTGTCTGTGTCAGCCACATGAGCCACCTTTATCAGCGAAGTATTCTCATTTTGCTTCCTCTGCATGAGGGCTGCAGACTGAGTCCTCTTCCCAGAATTCTCCTGTTCTCATCACCCCACCTCTACCTCCTGCCTGGCTACTGGCCAGTCAGCGTTTTATTAAAGCAATACAACTGAGAATGATGAGGACTTTTGAAATTTCGAGGTCCCAGTGCCAGGAATGGGTTACGTCTAATCAAGTTGTTGAACAAAGGGTTCCCTTGGAAACTCCCAAACAACCATGGCTATTACTTGCTCTACACAAACTGACAGCAATGCCCTATTGCTGAAGAAACATCCACATAGCTCACTGCACATGGAAAAGTCGAGCACATGGTGTCTACCTGGAATCTTCATTTCTACTGAATAGTGTTCATGGTACTGAAAGGTACTCTGCACACTGCCAGAGGAAAATCCTGGTAATCCAGTCTGGCTACAAACTATTAAGTCTTCAGTGGTGAACTTCCAGCAAGATACACTGGTGCAATAGTGGTACAAAAGTTGTAGGAGTAACTAACCACTGCCTGAGATGGAACCCATGTACAACACTGCTCAGACAGCCAAGAACCTGAGGCTAAATAGGCCACACACCTAGAGGGAAACCAAACACTACTGTTATGCTAGAGGAATATGGCAATAAAAATGATTCCTAATGATATTCTTCTATACTCATAGATCAGTGCCTTCCTCGGCCATCATCAGAGAAGCTTCCTCTGCAGTATATAGGAACCAATACAGAGACCCTCAGCTGAACAATATGCAGAGAGTGGGAGACCTTGAAACACTCGGTGAGGTCTCCACCAAATCCCTTTCCTCTGGGCTCAGGGAACTCTAAGGAAGAGGAGATGGAAAGATTGTAAGAACCAAGGAAGCAAGGGCTTTTAGACACAACAGGATTGGTACACAGATAAATTCACAAAGACTATGGCAGCATGTACAGTGGCTGCACAGAACTAAGCCATATGGGGTCCCAGTGGTGAAAGAGGAAGTAGACACAAGCCCCCCATCCCAACCCAGAAGCTATCACCAATTGACAACCACTCAAAAGAGAAAATTGATTTTTTTCCAAAAGAATCTCAGTGTGTATACAAACCATGCTTAAGAGCAGGCCCCATATCAGCAGTAGATGACCAACCAAAAGTGAACTCATTGACTTTTTGGAAGGTTTTTGTTTCATAATGTTTTATTTGGGCATTTGTTTTACCTTACAGGTCTTTTGTTTATTTATTATGGTTTCTGATTTTGTCTTTATGTGTTTTCTGTGTGTGTGAATGTGTCTGCAGGGTATGTGTTTCTAGTGCTTTTCCTCTGTCTCTTGTTTTCTGTTTGTTTGTATTTTATCTTACTTGATTTTTGTAGATTCCTGTCAGTGTTTTATTGCTGTGAAGAGATGCCATGATCACAACAACTCTTATAAAAGAAAGTATTTAACTGGAGTTTGCTTACATTCAGAGGTTTAGTCCATTATTGTCACAGAAGAAAGCAGCATGCAGACAGACATGGTGCTGGAGCGGCAGCTAAGAGTTCTATATCCAAATCAGCAGGCAGCAGGAAGAGAGAGACACTGGACCTGTCTTGAGCATTTGAAACCCAAAGCTCACCCTAATGGCACACTTCCTCTAACAAAGCCACACCTACTCCACCAAGGCCACACCTCCTAATCTCTCTCAAGTACCACTATTCCCTAATGATCAAGCATTCAAATATTTGAGCCTTTGGGGTCCATTCCTATTAAAAGTACCGCAGTGCCTGTTCTCTACTGAGGGAGGGGAAGATTGTGAATTTGGGTATGTGGGGAGGATCTGGGAGAAGTGATCATAGGGGAAAACATAATCAAAAATATAATGTATGAAAAAAATATTTTCAATCAAGAAGCGAAACCTCATCATCCACCCCAGTGATGTACCAACAGGGCCATACCTCCTAATATTTCCCAAACAGTACCACCAAGTATAGACTAAACCTTAAAACATATGAGCCTATGGGGTACATTCTCATTCAAACAGTCACAGTTGGTTTTTATTCAAACATATTTAGTAACTAGAGGAAAGGAGATAAGGCAGCCTGAACCACTTAGAGAGTATGGATAGTAAGACAAACTATATTCTCTGACCTTTTCAAGAAAAATCTCTACCTACCATTGTATATCTATGCAAGATTATGAATGCATATGAGTAAAATCAGATGCATCATGGAAAATGGCATGCGTAATGAAGAAAAGCTTATATAACTTAAGCCTGTCAATCACAGCAGAAAACCACACTTACTCTACCCCTATCAACTGACTCCTCATGGATCCTATATAAGGATCCAATAAAACACATAATAACATATTGCTCTTGTGAACTCTAGCTCAGGTAGCCTGCTGCTCCTTTGTAGTAACCCTGTACTGTATCTTAAAATAAAACTTCTTGTTTCTTTGACATCTATGTGCACTTTGTCAGTTCTTTTAAGGTCATGGGAACAGTAAGCAAAATGTTTTCTAGTGCATCACTATGCATTTAATATGTTTCTAACCTAAGGCTTTTCATGACAATGAAATATGTCTGCTCCTGGCAATACCAATCTACTTCAGAGAAGATGATGGGCATAGAAGAAACTCCATATGGAGTTTGTTTTTTTTTTCTTTATGGCAAAAGCTATCCATATGGGAAAAAAACTGTCCTTGCCACAATTACTGACAATATACTGTCTACTGTCCAAACTGGTCCAGCAGGACACAAAATAATGACTGCCAAACTTTGCCAAGACAAGATAGGACAAAATTTCCTTGCTTCACAGGAAAGTCTATCAGATATGCTAGACCTGTAGGCCAGAGTTGGATACCCCAACATTACACAGAAACTTTGCATGACTGTTCAAACAGCCTGATGTCCCTGTCATAAGGTAACATTTCATCCTTCTGAGATCTTTGATGGAATTAAAGACTAAATAATTAAACTTCTAGTTTTCCTTAGTTATAATAGAAAGAAAATTAAATATAAAACTAGAATCACCAAGATAAGATACATAATAGAGTATTTTCTCTAATTGTGCCAAATACAAATAGAATGGATATTGTAATTATAATTTTTACTTGATAACTGTTTTTGTTGTATATAATTTTACTACGTTAAAGTTAAAACCTCCCTTTTTAATTAGACAAAAGTGGGGAAATGCTGTGAAATAACCCTTCTGTATACTGTGTCATTATGATTGGTTTAATAAACAAGCTGACTGGCTGATAGCTGAACAGGATAAAGTTAGGTGGGAAGTCAAACCGAGACTGATGAGATGAAGAAGGGCAGAGTGAGAGGAGTCAGATGGAGAATGAGTCTGACTCACAAAATGGGATAGAGATAAAAGTCACGAGCCTCAGGGCAGCATATAGATTAACAGAAATGGGTTAAGTTGTAAGAGCTAGTTAGTAGCAAGCCTGAGCTATTGGCTGAGCATTTATAAGTAACCTGAAGTCTCTGTGTGGCTATTTGGGAGCAAGTGGTCAAGACAGGAAAACTCTGCCTACAATAGTGTCTCTTCACAGCAATAAAAACCCTATGACACCATCCTCTTATGCACATATGTGTTCCCAACAATTCCAATGTGGTTATGACCTGTTTACTTGGTCTAATCAGCATAATATCATAAAGTGAACCAATGTGATATTTTGTGGAAGAGTGATGATCAAGACCCCTTCAAATTAAATAATAACCCAGGGTTGAAGAGTTAATATATCCATCTTTGAAGCAAAACTGTAAAGGTATACTGCTGGCCTTGCCAACTGAAAACAAACTGTTTCTGCTGAGAAAAGGATTTACTATTGATTTACTAGATCAATAGTTGCATAATGTGTACTATGAGTTGTGTTAATCTGCTTAAGTAAGGATGCCCCATCTGGTATAGCAGCTGTAATTGGAGTTACTGCTTGATTGAGTTCCCAGTAATCAACCGTCATTCTCCATGATCCATCTGTCTTCTGTACTGGCCAGACAGAGTTAAAGGGAGAGGTGGGTGGTGGTTCCTACTGCAGCAGCTTTCAAAGCCTTGATGGTGGCGCTAATTTCTGAAGTTCCTCCAGTGATGCAATATTGTTTTTAATTCACTATTTTTCCTGGCAGAGCCTTCCATTTAACCTTTCCAACCATAATAGCCTATAATAGCCCTCACTCTACAGGTTAGGGAACCAATGTGAGAATTCTGCCAACTTCTAGGTATATCTATCCCAACTACACATTTTGGGACAGGATGAGTTCAAGGACCTAGCAGACCTACCAGACCAACTGTAAGTCTGACTTTAGTCAAATCTCCATTGACCTGACCTTTGTAAGTCCCTCCTTTAACTGGAGGGCCACAATGTTTCCTGGAGTCTCCTGGAATCAGCATTAATTCAGAACCAGTACCCAAAAGATCACAGAAAGTCTGATTGTTTTCTTCCCCCCAGCATAGTTATCCTTATAAAAGGCCTTAGGTCCCTCTGGAGAAAACTAGAGAAAGCTAACTGTAAAACTCTTTAGGTTCTTCCTTGGGGAAACCTTTCTTCTTCTTCTTCTTCTTCTTCTTCTTCTTCTTCTTCTTCTTCTTCTTCTTCTTCATAATCTTATTTTATATACCAATCCTAGTTCCCTTTCCTTTCCATCCTCTCACTCCTCCCACCTTCTCCCTACTCCACCCCTAGTTCCAAGAAAGACCACCAACTGAGACCACCCATGCTCCACCCATAAACAGACCATCCAAAGGAAATTCCTAATGTTCCAACCATTGTAGATAGGATCACCTGCCAGCACACACTCATCGCTTTTCACCAGGACACCCCTAGACAAATGTCAGCCAATCAGGAGTCCTTAAAAAAATCCTTCTGCTGTTATAAAAATCCTATCCCAACTGTGCTCTGATTCTTTGGAATGTTTTGGGGACCCTTTTCCTTCTACTGGTTGCCTCGTCCAGCCTTGATATGAGAGTCTGTGCCTAGTCTTATTGCATCATTTTATGCCATGTTTGGTTGATATCCCTGGGAACCCTGCTCTTTTCTGAAGAGAAACAAAAGATCAGTGGATCTGGGGGAGGAGGGAGGTGGAGGGAGGACCTGGGAGGAGTAAAGGAAGGGTGTGTGTGGTCAGGATGTATTATATGAGAGAAGAAGAAATAAAAATTTAAAAATATGAGCACAAGACTATGGAGTCATTAGATACAAAAAAACTGAGTGACTTGTTTTATATTATCATTTTCTCACAGTATTTGTTATTAATTATGAAGAGGTGAGTGACCCAAGGCTGGCCCCACGATGGACAGTGGCTGGGTCACCCCAGGCCTCTGTGGGTTCCCTGGTGGTTGGCCTGAGGCCTGGCAAGAGACAGACAGATAGTTAAATCATGCAGAGAGAGCTGAGGTATAGAGTTTATTTAGTGGGGAGAAGTGGGGTGGGGAGAAGAAAGGCAGAAGCTGCCTCTCCAGAAGAAAAGCAGAAGGGGCCTGGGAGGGGAGAGGAGGCAGTAATTACCTCTTCAGAAGAGGGATGGAAAGAGAGAGAGAGAGAGAGAGAGAGAGAGAGAGAGAGAGAGAGAGAGCAGGCTGGAGAGGAGGCAGGAGATCTGCTTGTCTCTTAAAGTGACAGGGTAGCCAGGTGACAGACCAGGCCAGCAGATTACAATATTAAAGAAGATCCCTTCTCTGTAGTCATTTCTACCCCTGAGTGTGTGGTGGTGGTAGTGGTGGTTGTGTGTGTGTGTGTGTGTGTGTGTGTGTGTCTGTGTGTCTGTGTGTATACTTGTTGCATATATGGTTTTTGTCTGTGTATGTGATGATCATGAAATATGAATTACTTCAAGTGGAGAGGAGGAGAGTTGAGGGAGGCTGGGATTACTAAATCTTCCTCTATAGATCTTAGTACTATCTCTCTGGTTACACTAAATGCATGCCATTTTTATGACCTTGCAGGGAACCCTGACTGCTCTTTGGACTGGAGAGGGAGGGAGAGGGGGAATGGGAGAAGGAGGAGGGAAATGGGAGGGGGGGAGGTGAAAATTTGTAATAATAATAATAATAATGGAGCTGGAGAGACGGGTCAGTGGTTAAGGACACTGACTATTCTTCCAAAGGTCCTGAATTCAATTCCCAGCAACCACATGGTGGCTCATAACCATCTGTAATAAGATCTGGTATCCTCTTCTGGCCTACAGGTGTATATGCATGTAGAACACTGTGTACATAATAAATAAATCAGTCTTTTAAAAAGATAAAGTTAACTTGAAAAAGAATGAAATGTTTACAAGATGAGATTTCAGAGTAAGACAGGATGATAAATAAAGAGGGGCAGGTACATCAACAGGGCCCTGTGAGTAAAGGTACATGCCACCAAGCCTGAGGAACCCACGTGGCGGAAGCATCGTCATCAGACCTCCACACACACACACTGTGGCATGTGCCTCACTCCACATACAAATAATAAATAAATGTGATGAGGACTGACAGGGCATCACTCTGCATGTGTGTGTACCCAAAGATACACCCAGTGAGTAAACATGCCCACACAGATCACAAACCAGGGAGACAAGACACATCCCCTTTCCTTCCAGACCGCACCAGCATGCTGGAGGATGCTGAGAAGTCATACTGTCTCTGGAAGGGAAGCACAGCTGACCTTGCCCTGGGTGACTGAGAGGTTAATTGCCTCTGCAGGCAGCAGTTTTTACAAACTCCACTGACTTGATGGTCTTGAGAACAGAAAATCTTCAAGGCAAATTATCTCAAGTCCCGTTGAAGATGCTTCTTGGTTTTCCAAGTCAGAGCCCATAGCTCTGAATGGATTAGCCACTAAGTGGAGAGATATATAATCATGTGTGGTAGAAACTTTATGTTAACATGAATATTGATATGGGAATTCCTTGGGTATTAATCTCACTGCAACCTCTCTCCTTAAGATCTCATTAGCAATTCTCATACCTCTTGAGAAGATATTTACCTTTAAAATTTTTTTCTTTAGGGACTGGAGAGATAGCTCAGTGGTTTAGAGCAATTGCTGCTTTTGCAAGAGGACCTGTATTTGGGTCCCAGCACCCACTGGTGGTTATTAGCCATGGGCACCAGGCATGCACATGGCACACATACTTATGTGCAAGCAAAACATTCATATACATAAACATAAAATATCCCTTTAAAGATGTTTCCATGGAAGTATAGAACAAATTATTCAAAATAACTAAGTTCTAGTGAAAATTGGTCCCAGGACTGTGGGAATGGCTCAGCTGATAGTGTGCTGTGTAAGCATGGGTAGCCAAGCTCCATCCACAGAACCCACATAAAGAAAAGCTGTCTGTGAGCTACTTAACCACTGCTTACCCTATGGCAACTGCCTAAGTTCTTGCTGTAATGATCTGTCCTGTCCCTTTAAGAGACAAGCCTCACCCACTCCCTCCCCATCCCCTGAGGCAGGCAGCTCTTCCTTCCTGCTTGTAGCCCGAGTCTCTTCCTTTTCTGTCTCCCCCCCACCAAGAGGCAGCTTCTGCCTCCCTCCATTCTCCCCACTTCTCCCCTCTCCCCTGTCTCTCTCTCTCTGTCTGTCTCTCTCTTTCTGTGTTTTTCTCTGCTCTTCCCCCTTCTTCCTTTACCCCTTCTCCCCTTCCCTTCCATAACCTACTAAATAAATATCCAACCTTACTCTGCATGGCATGCCTATCTATGTCTCTGCCTCTCACCCACCAGATGGTTCCCTTCCCCGGGGCCAGCTGCCTTCAGAGCCTGCTGCAGCCACTTGGGGAACTGTGCCATCCCTGCATGGGACTGACTGTCTCGCAGTGTGCCCATCTGTCTGTGTCTCCTTGTGGGACTGGCTGCCCCATTGAGATCTCTCACCCACCACATGGCTCCCTGCCTGGGACTTATGACCCCACTGCCTCTGCTCAGGGATCCGCAGCATTTTACTTTTACCATTACACTTGCTCTACCTCATTTCCTGCCCAGCCTACATCTCAGATTGTCCTACATTTTGCATGCATGTGTGTGGATGCATACACACTTATATTCCCAGACCCAGGAAGACATAGACAGTTGGATTCCCAGGACTCAGTGGTCAGCCAGCCTGCCAGTGAGCTTCAGGCCAGGCCAGGAAGAGGAAGAGCCTCTGTCAAAAGAAAGAAAGAAAGAAAGAAAGAAAGAAAGAAAGAAAGAAAGAAAGAAAGAAAGAAAGACACTTCAGTGTTGTCTTCTGGCCTCCACACACGCATGCCCATTTGTGCACTCACAGAAACCAGCACACACACACATACATACATATACATGCATGCTCACACATACAACCACAAAAATAGCTCCAGTTATTACATAGCATAGTTATCACCTGTCCTCACTAATTTTCTGTCAACTCGACACATACTAGAGCCATCTGGGAAGAGGTACTACGTCAATGAGGAAAATGCCTCTGTAAAATTTGCCTGAAGAGAAGTCTGTAATGTGTTTTCTTTTCTTTTTTTGATAAATTTTATTTACTTGTTTTACGTATGAGTACTCTGTCTGTATGTATGCCACATGCTAGAAGAAGCCATAAGATCTCGTTATAGATGGTTGTGAGCCTCCACGTGGTTTCTGGGAATTGAACTCAGGATCTCAGGAAGAGAAGCTAGTGCTCTTAACCGCTAAACCATCTCTTCAGGTCTGTATGTATTTTCGTAATTACTGGCTGGTGTGAGAAGGTCCAGGCCATTGTGGAGGGGCCACCCCTAGGTAGGTAGTTCTGGGTGCCTTAAGAAAGGAGGCTGAGCAAGTCAGGAGAGAGATAAGCAGTAGGTAGTGCTCCCCTGTTACCTTTGCTTCAGCTTCTCCTCCAGGTTCCTGCCTCCAGTTCCCATTCTGAATTCCTTCATTATGGACTATGATATGGAACTGTAAGCCAAATAAACCCTTTCCTCCCCAAGTTTATTTTGGTCATGGTATTTTGTCACAGTAGTAGAAACCTAACCAAGACACCCTCTACCAATGACAATTTGTCCGCTCTAGAATATGAAGTCAAATCCAGACTAAGACCCAAGCTTCTCCTGAGCAGGAAGACTGAAGTTCCTAGTATTATATGGAGAAAAGGCCGTGGAGGCTGTGACTATCAGAACCCTACAACACTCTTCATGGTCATGGTTGTAGTAAGAGTGCATCCTTCACATGGTCAGTGAGCAGAGCCGGAGAGATGAGGACCCTTGGGAGGTGAGAGGATAACTTGAGCGAATCGGTTCTCTCCTTCAACCGTGTAGTTCCTAGGGATCAGACTCAGGTCTTCAGGATCTGCAGCAAGTACCTTTTGTAATGGATTAAGTAAAGTGCTGCAGATCTCCAAGTGGATGTAGCAGCAGAAAAGCTGCAAGTCCCTAGGCGATGGCAGGCAGCGGGCCATGTAGCAGCAGGCAGTGGGTCCTGAGAGCAACCAGTCCCAGGCAGGGATGGTACAGTTCCCTGAGTGGCTGCAGAGAGCCACAGGTCCCAGGCAGGGAGCCACGTGGTGCATGAGAGACCTTAGTGGGGAAGCCAGTCCCATGAGGAGAGACAGACAGATGGGCACGCCATGCAGAGTGAGGTTGGATATTTATTTAGTGGACTATGGAGGGGAAAGGGGAGATGGGGAGAAGAGCACAGATGGGGGAAGAAGTGGGGAGAGACATAAGCTGCCTCTTCAAGAGGGAGATGGAAAAGGAAGAGATTCAGGCTAGAAGCTGAAGATCAGCTTGCTTCAGTGGGGGGGGGTGTGGCTTGTCTCTTAAAGGGACAGGACAGATCATTATACCTTTACCTACTACTGAACCATCTCACAGGCCCCTAACACACTTTCTTGACAGCTATTTCAAGTATTTCAGTCATGGCTCCTGCCTGGGTCTCATTGTGGCTTGTCTTCATTGACTCAATCATCACTTCCCCTGTGGCAACGGCCAAAGTTCTCGCTTTACCTGATTTCCCTCTCAGTTAACACATCCTGACGACCCATTCCACTGCCCTGCACAATGTGCTTGTGTGTGCAAATGGATATGCACGATGGGAGGGTCCAGCCCATCGTGAGTGTGGCCACCCCTAGGCAGGTGGTCCTGGGTGCTTTAAGAAAGCTGGCTGAGCAGGCTGGGAGAGAGAAAGCCAGTAGAGAGCGTTCCTCTGTTACCTTTGCTTCTCTTTCACCCTCGTGTATTGTTCTTCGGGAGCCGTTTGCCTGTCTTATAAGTCATGCTCCATCCCTGGGACCTAGAGCTTGCTGATGAGGCTAAGCAAGCTGGCCACTGGGCCCTAGGAATCTACCTGCCCCTGTCTCCCAGTGCTGAGTTAACAAGAATGTGCTATCACATCTGGCTTTTTTGTGAGTGCTGGGGCTCAGGCTCAGGACCTTGTGTTTGTACCACTGACTAAGCCATCCCTCAAGCCCCTCTTCTGTTCTTTTTTTCTTTCTTTCTTTATTTTTTTTTTAAGATATCTAGATTTTAATAAGGTAAACAAGGCAATGAACCACACTGGTGGACAGGAATGGAAGAAATTGTCTTATTCCCTATCTTGACCCCACAGCTTTCTCTCAGTCACATGACTTCGGATCATTTTTATTTTTAGAAGTCATAGCAGACCCCGGGATCCTATGTAGTTTGGAGGTTGCTTTGTGTGTCTCACTTGAGTCCTCCCCAAAACACCAAGTTCCTTGAGGCTGGAAATGACATCCTGGCTTTGGTGTGTGCTCCCAACAGAACAGATGGTGTCAGAGTCTCTTAATAGATGCTTACGGGTTCCTTGGTTGGTTGAAGGGTTGATTGGCTTAGAATTCAATTATTTTGAACTCACTAAGCATACCCACTAAAAACTTGAACACAGCATTTAAATATCATTGAGAAAACACCGAGGGATAGATTGTTTTGGGTCACGCCTGAATTATCTTGAAGAATGCTCCACATCCAGCATGAATTTGCATTTGCCTAAGAACTATCCTGAGGGCTGAGGAGACAGCTCAGCAGGAAGAGCACTTGCTTGTCTTTCAGAGAACTGGAATTTGATGGAAAGCTTCTAACAGTCACCTCCAGCTCCAGCTCCGGGGATCTGGATGCTCTCTTCTGCCTGTAACTCCAGATCCAGAGATCCAATGTCCTCTTCTGGCCTTAGTGAGCACCTGCACACACATGTTCTTTTGCACAGAGACGGAGATAAATAAATCTAAAAAATATTTTTAAATTAAAAATATTCTTCACAACTATTCTTATTGTTTTTAAAGCTTGATTCAAGCACAGGATGCCCATAACAAAGTATATACATTCTATGGGCTTGTTTATTTATTGACAGCATCAGGAAATGACCACAGTCCATGTAACAACACTCACTTGAGAAGCCTCCAGTAGCCTTGCAGCCTCTCCTGCTATGTAACCTCCACCCTGACTCTAACATCCCAGATGAGATCTCACTTGACATATATGGGATGCCAGGTGTGTGTCCTTTGGGAACACACTGCGTTTTTGTCATTTGTGGTTCTGGTATTCTTCCTACCTGGCTTCCCATCCCCTTCTCAATAAGGATCCACACTTTCCTTGGTGTTGTATCTCTCAAGTGCCCAGAACAGCCCCTGGCTTCAACAACCTCTCTGTGTTTTCATTAAAGAACTGAACAAATGAAATCATACAGCTACACAAACTTTCCCCTTCAGACATTCTTACTCTGAGCAATTCTATCTTTTATTTCTATAAAAAAAAAAAAGTGTAACAACAGTCTCATTTGATCCATACAAGAACCCTTAGAGAATCTGGATGCTTTGCCCTCAAACTAGTCAGAACAAAAAGGACATAAATCTAGTTGGAGTGGTGTGGTAAGAGTTTGGACTCGGGCTTTATTGCCGCATGGGAGGTACAAAAGTGAGCCCAGCATCTGGCTTTACATGCCGTGACTATGATGAAATGCCCAGATTGTAATGGATTAAATAAAAATGCTGTGGATCCCTGGATCCCCAAGTGGCTATAGCAGACCACGAGAGACAGACAGATGGCACACACCACAGGTCTTTCTCTGAAGGCAGCTGGTCCCAGGCAGGGAGACACACGATGTGTAAGAGACAGAGACATGGATAGGCACACCATCAGAGTGAGGTTAGATTTTTATTTAGTAGGTTATGAAAGTATGGAAGGGAAGGGGGAGAAGGAGAAGAGCAGAGAGAGAGAGAAAGAGAGAAACAGAAGGGGGAAGGGGAGAAGTGGGGAGAGGCAGAAGCTGCCTCTTTGAGAGAGAAAAGGAAGAGGACTCAGGCTGCAAGCAGGAAGGAAGATCTGCCTGCCTCAGGGTGGGGGGAGGAATGGGCGGGGCTTGTCTTTTAAAGGGACAGAACAGATCATTACATTGAAGATCAATTTAAAAAGAAGGAATGCTTGATTTCGGCTCACAGTTCCAAAGGTTTCAGTCAAAGGACTCTTAGCCCTGTTGCTGTTGGCCTGTGGTGTAGCCTGTTGGCTGGTGGCCCAACCATCATGGCATTGGTACATGGCAGAGGAAGCCTGGTCATATCTAGGCAACCATGAAGCGGAGAGTCCCCATATCCTCCTTCAAGGGCACATCCCCAATGACCTAATTGCTTTCCAGTGGGCCCCACCTCCTCAAGATTTCATCACCTCCCAGGAATGTCACAGGCTGGACAGTACAGTTCTTAAATAGATGGGCATTTCAGGGCATTCCAAATGCAAACTATCAGATGACCATATACTGCCTGCCCAGCTTCTCTTAAGAGAGTTAAGACAAGGGTCTAGAGGGGTGGCTCAGTGGTTAAGAGCACTGACAGCTCTTCCAGGGGACCTGGGCAATTCCCAGTACCCACATGGCAGCTCACAGTTATCTGTAATTCCAGTTCCAGGGAATTACACTCTCTTCTGACCTCCATGGACATCAGGCACACGTGTGGTACACAAACATACATACAGACAAAACACCCACACACATAAAATGAAGTTCAATTTACAAATATCTTAAAGAGTTAAGATTTCACTAAGCTAGCTCCTTGAAGAAGTTCTGGGCTGAAGAGCTGGCTCAGTGGTAAAGAGCCTTACCGCCTCATCAGAGGACACACAACGGGTGGTTACCAAACTCTTGTTAATTCAACTTCTAGGAATGTGATAGCCCCTTCTAGCCTCTCTGGGCATCCCTATACACACACACACACACACACACACACACACACAAATAAATCTGTAGAAGGAGAGAAGGACAGATGCTCTAAACAACTTCAGATCTAGAACCCGCTCCATCTGTGGGTCAGTCTCCACCAGTACCTGATGATGACGTGGTTCCATGGCCTCACTGAACACAGCAGTGACTCCCTGACTCCACCTCTGCTGCTGGTGTGCATGCTAATTCCCCCCATCCCACCTTTCAGTGAAGGAGCTGGAGTCCCGTGTTCTATTATGGCCAGGATCTCTCTACCATCTGAAGACACATGATCATACATACCTACGTTCACCTATGTCTTAGGAACTGGGTAGGAAAATAACATGCTTCCAGTCCCAGTTCTGGAATGAGAAGTTTAATCCTCTGAAAATTCAAGGCCAGTCTTGAGCATCTTGGTAAGAGCCGGTACTTCACTGTGAAAGCTATGGAGAGCGGCCAGGTGACTATAAGTATGGCAAAGACGTAGCTGGAGCTGCGTCCTAGGACGATCTCTCTGGTAAATAAGATGGGAGCAAAAAGGAAATCAGGGAGTTGAGTAAAGAGACCAATAAAGTCTTCTAGGTGAGAGGCGATGAAGATCTCAGTGGTAAAGAGCCTTACCGCCTCATCAGAGGACACACAATGGAGAGAATTGGGGAAAGACACCCAAAACGATTAGGGTCACCAGGGTTATAGTTGGCCTTGGGTAGGGATGAAAGAGCATTCCGGGACGCCTAAGTATCTGGATAGGAGAGAACATATGGATAAACCCCATGACTTTTCCTTCTTAAAAAAAGAATAGTGTTTGTGGTATGTGTGTACGCATGTTTGCAGACACACTCCCTTGTGTGTGTGTGTGCGCGCGCGCGCGCGCACATGCATGGATGTAAAGGTCAACAATGAGTGTCTCCCTCAGTCACCCTCCTCCTTAGTTTCTGAGACAGGGTCTCAGCAGACCTGACGCTCTTTCTCTTAGCTGGGCCAGCTAACCAACATGCTGTGGGGTTCCTCCTGCCTGCGCCTGTCAGCTCCAGGGCTGTGGGTACTCACAGAGGTGTGTGGCTTTTACATGTGTTCTGGGCATGCAAACTGACGTCCTAATGCTTAGCTAGCAAGTACCCGCCTGCTGAGACATTACCCCAAGAGAGAGAAAGTGATGCCAACTGAACTTACCATCCATTACTGGAATTTGGACATCAGATTGACGCTCAGATGTACAAACCACCACTGTGGTCAGAGGCTGAAGGATGAGGCCTGGGGAATGTGAGATAGAGGGCCCCCATCACAGTAGTCTCTACCTCAGGGACAGATGTCTGCCCTGCAAGGACAGGGTCCACACTCCCAGGTGGCAGGAAACTGCCTCTTGCAGTGGCTTTTCTAGGTTCTGGGACACAGAATGGTTTAGTTTCTTCAAACTCTGAACTGATGAAATCGGGTTGTTTCAATTACCGATTAGCTTGTTACTCCAGGCAAGGTTTCTCAAGCAGCCATGGAGAACAACTATTCTCGGAACTCAAATATGCAGAAGACACAGTGCTAAAATTAAAGATTCAGCTGTGAGGCTGAGAGGAAAAAAGAAATAACAGTAAGGTTCAAGCTTGAATAGGATTTGGAACTCAAGGGTAGATGTGCCGAAGGCCCTGAAGGTCACACATAAAAATGTCAGGGACAAAGAGCTTGGGACATGGGTGGAAGCGTCGAGTGTGCTCACCTAGCATGTGTGAAACCCCAAGGCACTGCGTGAGCCATGTGTGGTGGCACATGCCTGCAATCCTATCACTAAGAAGGTTGAGACAGGAGGATGAGAAAATCAAGGTCATCCTTGGCTACATAATGCCTAGTTCCTTGAAACAAGAAGGAAAAAATGGTGGCCATGAGCTGGCCTATAGTTTCCATTTCATCTCTCTGTACCCCAGACTCCTTTGCCATGAAATGCTAACAGAGTTGAAGGGTTTTTCCTTCCCTGAAGCCTTGAGTAGAACCTTCCAGTGTTTCTGACTGTGGGAGGAAAAGCACTGTGCCTGGTGGTTACTGTTACTATGAGGGACATGGTACCAATAAACAGTGGTTTTGTCATGTCCTCAAGCATTTTCAGACCCTGGTTCCCTTCATCTGGACCCCACATTCCCTAAGCGGCTCTCTCCTCTTGGCCTTCCTTAGAGATCTGTCTTCAGTGGAAGAATGTGGGAGCCCAGACAAGGACTGCAGTGGCACGCAGTCCCAGGGCTCTTAGGAATCAAGAAATTGGCATGCTGGCTTCATGCATTAGCTCTTATAGCTTAGTTAGAGAGGAAGCTACAGGGGGATCTACTCAGTGTGCTGACAGACTCAGTTCCTAAACTCAGAGGCCCAGACCCTGGGCAGAGCAGTGGGACCTGGGAGGTGTCTCAGAGAAGCCAAATGCTCATCCCTGGCCTTTCTAGGTTTTTGTCTTTCTGCTGACTCTGAGAGTGTTATAGCTGAGAGCAGCAAATCTCTGGTCCTGATTAGAGAGAGTGAAAAGCCATAAATCAGGGGAAGCAGCTTTTCACTGGCAGATTGATGGCTGTGTAGTCTGTGGCTGGAGATAGTGTTTGGTCCTGGTCCACTTTCAATTAACTCTGATCCTGGAAATGCCACGTGTGTCCCCGGCTGACTAAGTGTGTGTTTAGAGCTGACGTCTTCCCCGCTTTACGGTGATGGCGAGTGTAGTAGTCCCTACCCTGCCATTGACTGCTAATCACTCTTTTTGTTAGCAGATAACCATCGGACACCTGCCACGGGAGAGCCACCAGGGTAAGCACAGTGGTACCCGGGGACACACAGATAACGAGTTTGTGCCCTTTAGTGGGGAAAACAAAATTTAAATCAATTGCACAAGTGTGCTTTGCCACTATGACAAAATGTCACATCCTGGGGAATGTCAGCAATAGTTCTAGGGGCCAGCCAGTCTAGAATCAAGACGGAAGCTGATTTCGTCCAAAGTGAGGACCTCTTCCTGCGTGTTTTCTGACTTTACCTTCACATGAGCTTTTCCTTATGTTTTCTCAGAGAAAATGAGAGAGACAGAGATAGAGAAAGCTCTTGGTTCTCCCTTCTGGAAGGCCACTAATGCTGTTATATGACTGAGCTCCTACCCATACAATGCCTCATCTAACCTTAATTACTGAAATATAGATCTTATCACAGGGTGTAGTCACATTGAGGGGTGGCCCGTTCAACACACGAACTGGAAGGAGAGGGCGCACACGCTGTGGTGACCGCAAGAGTTTCTTTAGTTCACGCCAAGGTGCGCCAGTTGCAAAGGAGAAGCAAACTCGTTTCAGGAAGGATTCGATGAGACTGCCTCCCTGTTCTCTGCCCACTGTAGTTCTTGGGGGGGTCCATTTCCAAAGCTCGGGCGATGCGCAGAACAGTCTCCCACCAACTTGTTTAATTTGTTCTTCTCAACTTTTTACTCATTCCCACGAACTTAATTCCCAGCCAAACCTGAAAGAATAGCTCCCCGTTGGGATAAAAAATTTGATCCCAGCAGCTCCTGCAGTGTGAGCATCCGGTGGAGAAGCTCGTGAACTTCTAATTTGAGAACCCACGGGCCTCTGCTGTGTCCCAGCTGGCCCCTGAAAAGAGTAACCAGGGCAACCGTGGCCACTGGAGCCTGCGCACCTGCCACTCTTGCTGCCTCCGGAAGTCAGCAAGGTATTGCTCGTTTGGTGACGGCTCGGTGTGGGTTTTTTGTTTGTTTTAATTTATGTCTTTCTTATTTGGGGAACCTCAGAATAAATCCACTCCTGGACAGGAAGATGTGCGGCTTTGTTCCACACAATGGGAGTTGATTGTCTATTCAGAAGACGGTTCCATTCTGGTGTTGGGAAGCATATAGTTTGACTTTTTGGCTTACAGTGCACTACAGTTAAGACATCGCCTGGCGTCTCAGAGACTTTGGGTTTTTAAACAGACTGTGACTGCGAAAGACTATGGGGACTTGTAGAGTTGGAGTAGATGCATTCACTACAGGGCCAAGGGGTGAGTGGAATGTGGTGGCTTGACTAAGATACAACCCCCAGAATCTCAGGCATTTGAATACTTGGCTGGTGTTGCTATTTGATGAATTTTAGGAGGCATGGCCTTATCGGTGGAAGTGTGTCCATTCCAGGCGGGTTTTTAGAGTTTAAAGACTCAGTCAGGTCTAGTTTGCTTTCTGTGCTTTGTGCTTGCCATTCTCACAAGCCATCAGCTGCTGCCCAGCCTTCAGGCCTGTTGCCTGCTGCCACCGCCCCTCCATCATGCATCATGGATCACCGATTCTAACTCTCTGGAACCATAAGCCCAACAAACTCTTCCTCCCCCACCCCATAAGTTGCTTTGGTCATGGTGTTTAATCACAGCAACACAGAAAAGTAACTAATACAGGCTCTTAACTTCAAGTCCCTCAACATGTGACCTTATTTGGAAATGGGGTATTTAGAGGGGAGCTTAGGCTTAAACAAAGTCATTAAGGTGATCACAAAATAATTAGTGTCCCAATAAAAGGAGAACCGTGGAGGCAGACATGCAAGCACGAAGGCCACATGAACAAGATGATGGCCACATACAAACAAAAGGAATTCATCCCCTCACGGCCTTCAGACACAGCCAACCCTTCCAACAGCTTCACTTTAGATATTTAAATTCTAGAGCACTTGGTCAACTCATTCACGTGGTTTAAGCCACAGGTTTGTGTTGTGTAACTGACTGTATCTGTGTTCTAAGTCCGACTTCACCACCAATGTCCAATCTGGCAATTTTACTTGTGTAACTAAGATTCCCGAATGCCTCGCCTGATATGCCAGGACTCCTGGAATGTTCTTATGGGTTAAACTTTCCCTTTTCCACAGTGTCCCTTCATAAAGAAAGTGCCCCAGTGTCTACAGAAAAGCCACTTTTCCCCAAGGGTCTATGGATCAAACATGAGTCATTTTCCCAAAGGCTGATTAGTCATAGGATAGCTCAGCTTGAAAGAACTTGAGAAATTTCCAGAACTGTGGAGGAACCTAAAGGGTCATTTGTATTGATTCTTTCTTAACTCTTCTTTTTCAAATCTTCATCCCATAATACACACATCCCTGGTCTCCCATTCTATAATACTCACATCCCTAGTCTCCCATCCCATAATGCTCACAGCCCTGGTCTCCCATCCCATAATACTCACAGCCCTGGTCTC
>JABTXL010001605.1:970909-981681 GCA_025134845.1 Neodon shergylaensis | reverse complement strand
ATACTCACAGCCCTGGTCTCCCATCCCATAATACTCACAGCCCTGGTGTGCCATCATTTTGCCCATTCCTCCTCAGCCTCTTTCACAACTCCCTTTCCCAGGACTCTGTCTTCACATGCCTTTGCTCTTGGTCATTCCTTCCCAAGTGACATAATCCATGGCTTCACATACAGTCTCTATGTTGATAATTCTCAGATTTATATTTCTGGCTGGGCCAGGACTGCGTTCTCTTCCCAGAATTCTCCTGTTCTCATTGACCCACCTCTACTTCCTGTCTGGTTGTCCCACCTGTACTTCCTGCCTGGCTACTGGCCAATCAGTGTTTATTTAAAATATAATTGACAGAATACAGATCATTGTACCACACCAGTACATTGTGTAATGATGTGTCTCTGCTTAACCTCACCTGCCTAAGACACCTTCTGATTGGTTTAATAGAGAGCTGAACAGCCATTAGCTAGGCAGGAGAGGATAGGTGAGACTTCTGGGAAGAGACAGGAACTCTGGGAAGAAATCAGAGGCAGGGGAAATTTGTCAGCCAGATATGGAAGAAGTCAGACATATGGTACTGAGGAGAGGTAGGGAGTCACGTGGCAAAATGTAGATTAATACAAATGGGTTAATTTAAGAACAAGTTGGGACACAGTCTAAGCTAAGGCCAAGCTTTCATAATTAATAAAAAGTCTCTGGGCCATTAGTTAGGAGCTGGTAGTCCTGAGATAGACCTGCTACAGACTCAAAGTTTTACCTAGTGTGTATCATCAGCGAGTTCTGCCCTAGTGCTCCAGTCATAGGAACCAGCTGTACTGTACACAGAGATGCTTGAACCTAAGGCTTTCCCGGTTACCTTCCCAGTTTCCTTCACTGTCACGTCCAGGCTGCTGGTGAATTCTTCCATTTGTTCCCCATGTCTCCAGCTGTCTTAGTCGGGGAAATGTTTAATTAGGGCTAGCGTACAGTTCAGGGATTTAGTCCATTGTCATCACGGCAGGAAGCATGGCCACGTGCAGGTAGACTTGGTGCTGGGGGAGGAATTGAGAGTTCTGCATCTGGATTCAACAGCAGCAGGAATAGAAACTGACACTGGGCTTGACTTGACCGCAAAGCCCATCCTCATTGACACACTTCCTCCAACAAGGCCACACCTCCTAATAATGCCACTCCCTAACGAGCCTATGGGCTCCATTTTCATTCAAACCACCACATTAGTGCATCCTCTTCACTTTATCTCCAAGGCCAACATTCTCGCCCAAGCCATCACCATCTCTCCTTTGGAGCACTCCAACAGTGTCCTTAATGGGGTTCCTTCCTCATCTCCACTCAATCTAAGCATAGCAGCTGGAACAATCCTACCAAGACATGAACAGAGGGCTCAGGAAAAGACTCAGTGACTGTTTGCCACCCAAGAATGAAGACCTAAGTTTGGAGCCCCAGAATCTACATGAATGCTGGGTGGGTGTGGCAGCCCATCTACAATGCCAGCCTTGGGAGGAAGAGACAGGGGATCCTGGAGCAAACTGGCTAATGAGACAAGCCGTATCAGTCAGCTTTGGGTTTGACTGAAAGACCCTGCCTCAATGAGTAAAACAGCAACCAAGGACCATTCGGACATCAACCTGGGGCCTCCACATTTGAATATGGCCACGTGTTCACACACACACACACACGTGATTCCACACACATGCAAAACCAAACACCATGCATAATGAAAATAAAAACAGAAAGATAAAAATATAAGCATTAAATCTTGTGATGCCCCCTCAATACACACACTGCACACAAAATAAAATCCAGGCTTCTGTAACGCGCTGATACAGCTTCCAACCACCTCTAACATCATCTCAGATGTTCCTCTTCGCTTGCCATACCCCTGCCTTGCTGCCCTGTCCTTCCTCAAACACATCTCTCGCCGTCTACCCTCAGAGACTGTATTTAGCAATCTCTTCCTGAAATGGTGTCCCACCAACTTCTTTAGGTCAGAGGCAAAAGCAGCTTTAGAATATGTCCTCACGGTCCTTGGATTTATCTTATCAAAAAAGTAAACTCAAGTTCCTCCTTCCTTAAAGTTGTACTGTCTTGAGTGACTTTACAAATACAATGTTGTGTGATTCCTAGACTAAAAACTGCTATGGTTTCTATCTGACTCTCTCTTGGAAGATGCAGGCCTACAACTCAGCCACCATGCTGTGGCATAGACAAAAAGCTGCCTGCCAAGTGTCTCAGCTGATGCTTCTTCCTGAGACCCTTTCAATCAGTCACCATCAACTACTAAACATACAAGGGGAAATGCCCTCACTTATTTCCGGCTCCCCCTCCAGTTGATTGTGTGGACCAGAGACATGTCTCCCTTCCCCCTGCCTAAGTTGAAAATTCATGGAGGACATAATCACTACGGTCAAATGAAGTCATTAAGCTTTGGGTTGGTTTGCTACACAGCAATAAATAACTGGAACACAGCCAGTGAGTCCCCAGTTCAGGACTGCCCTCCCCTGCCATACTATCTAATCACTCCTTGGCTTCAGCTACAACCAGTGAATTACTATCTCTTACCCTCAGCGCTCAGCCAACTGCCTGGCAAACAGGAAGCACTCAATGGATATTTGTAGACTGCACAAATGGATGAATCCTCTTGTCACATTAGAATCATTAATAGGCTGGGAGTTTGCTTAATGTTTTTTAATGCAGTAATGGTAGCAGATGCCATCTCAAGTCAACTATGGTAGTGCCTCCTGTAATCTAGCTCCTAGGAGGTAAAGGCGGGAGGATCGGGAATTCAAGAGCACCTTTGGGTACAGAGCAAGTCTGACGCCAGCCAGGTTACATGAGACCCTATCTCAAAGAAACAAAACAGAGGGGGCTGGGGAGATGGCTTGGCACTTTAGAACTCACGCTGCTCTCACAAAGCACCCCACTTCAGTTCCTAGCACCCATGTCTGATGACTTACAACCCCCGTGACTCCATCCCCTGAGGACCCTCTTCTGGTCTCCTCAGAAACAGACACACACATGTAAAATAAAAATAATGGTAATACTTTTTTTTAAAGATTCAAAACAGAGAGAGGCATGAGAGAGAGAAGGTGTGGGAGAAGAGGGAGAGAAGCAGAGAGAGAGAGAGAGAGAGAGAGAGAGAGAGAGAGAGAGAGAGAAGACCAATTCGGAGAAAAAGAAGGTAATAAGTAGTAACAATAATAATAAGTGATTATGAAACAAACTTCCTGATTATCAACTCCCAGATATGTTGGGCGGACTCCTTGACACCGATTAGAGGCCAGATGACCAGAAGACATTGGGACCTGGGTTGGTGTGCCCTAAGATGCTAGATCCAGGGCCAACACAGCAGTCAGCCTGTCTTATTTGTTGGGAAGCAAGCAAGCACTCTTCCTGCTGTTGGTCACGCCTGCCAGAACATGCCTCTCAGAAGTGAGCAGATTTTTAGTGTGGGAAGCTCAAGATAGCAGGGGATTGGGCAGAAGAAGTTTGGAGAATTGTTCCTTCCACACTTGGGCCCAGTTGCTAATGACAGACTTGTCAGGCAGCTGGTTCCTGGGGGTCCTTTTCACTGACGCGTGGTTTCCTTGGTGACTGGATAGCTGCTGTACACAAGCTTTTCTGGGGACACTTGACTGGTTCTGATGCTAACTAGCTCTGACAGCTTTGATTGGGATAAAAAGATAAAGGGTCTCTACTGGCTTTCTCAAATTAAACATTTCTTCCATGCTCATATACAGTTTCAGACTGGGGAACTGTCCTGGGCGAGGATTTTTTTTACCTTGTAAATTGATGTACTGGGAATTCCAGCAATGTTTCTGAGACTGGGTACCTTGAAACATCCCACGGAGGAAGCTGCATCCTGGCATGATTCTCAGGTAACGCCTTCAGGAGCATGCAGCGGTCTTAGGTCTACTGGTTGACCAGGAGTAGCTAGGAAGACAAGGCCTGAGTTACTACAATAAAAGGATTTAATCTAGGCTGTTGGTTGAGCAGGCACTGGAAAGGCAAAAGGGAAATCGAGATAAACAGAGGCCTGGGGAGATGCTCAGCTGCTAAAGTGCTCTCCTTGCAAGAATGAAAATCTAAGTCAGATGCCCAGAACCTGAGAGGAACATGAATAATAATGCCACACTGGCTCAGAATTGAGTAAAATAAAGGGGCTCTTTATATACAGGGAACTCACAGATCACAGCCCTCTGCATGAACGGGGATCAGGAACAGAATCCAGCATCTGGGTGTGAGAGCAGGGAGCGAGCAGAGACAGCTGACCGAGAGGTTGAGGACTAGTAAGGAAGGGCACGAGGCTTTTCCCACAGCTGTCGGCTGAAATTTAGCCCCCGACCAGGGGCGCCTGCAGGTGGCGGCACCGCCCCACCCTCCCCTCCCTGACCCGCTCCCAAGGAGCAATCCTAACACACCTGCAGAACACAGTAAAAGGAGGTGTAACCCAGCGCCAGTCAGTCAGTCACTGCTAGCTAGCCTGTGGCTCCCAAGACGGAGTTCCCAGCACCCACTGCTGCACAGCAACGGGTGTGGCACACCTCCCTCCCCAGCTTGGCAAAGCCTTTTTACCCGGCTCTCAGCCTCTCCGAGTGGCAGGCGCCACCTGGCGGTCACTCAAAAATATAAGGCGGCCACGTGCTCTTAAAGAACAGGGGAGGTAAGGAGGCAGATTCAGCACCGGGAAGGTGTAGTAGGCAGGAGGATCACGAGTGCAAGCCTAGCTTTGGCTACCCTGCAAGTTTGGGGCCAGTTTAAGCTGTGTAAAACCCTGTCTTTAAAAAAGAGCCTTTATTTTGTGCAAGTTTGCAAACTCAGTCTCTCCGCATGTCCAGTGTATTGGAATAAACGGAGAACCCCGAGCTCAGTTAGGATGGGGTTTTTATAGTAGTAAAGGTGGGGGTGAAGGGTTTCTGAGGTTCAGGACCCCTGGTTGGCTGACATTTGTCTAAGGGTGTCCTGGTGAGTGTGTGCTGGCAGGTGGTCCTATCTACAGTGGTTGGAACGTTAGGCATTTCCTTTGGACTGTCTGTTTTTGGATGGTGCTCGGGTAATCTCAGTTTGTGGTTCTTCCTGCAACCAGGTATTGCTTCAGGGTAAACTACTGAGACTCAGGCCTCCATTAAATCACTCAATGGCTGAGTCCTACTCTGGTAGGTGATAATGATTGGAAGTAAAGAACTTCCTTTGGGTGATCTGTTCATATTTAGCTTATCATGGCTGGCTCCTACGTACAGCCCTTGACAGGAGTGAGCGTGTCCCATCCAAGTGCCAACGTGTCCCCAGAGTGCCACTCTCTCCTGTTTCTCCTCTCACTTCCGGGAGACTGTGCTCTTTTTCTGCCTCCTCCTTCTGCTTTCTCTGTTTGGGAGGATCTCCAAATTTAGTCTGTAAAATGCCAATTTTTAAATTATTATTAGCATATATTAATTATACATAATAATTCATTCACCGTGACATTTTCATACATTGGGTGTTTTAATCATATTCACCTCCTATTCTCCTCAGGGAGGTGTGAGTTCCTCTGACCTCCTGGTGTGACACAGAGCAGTCCAGTCATGGTTGTGTTGTGTTGTTTTGGCTTTTGAGGCAGGATCTCATGGAAGCCAGGCTGATCCCAAACTCCCTGCACAGCCAGGGATGACTACATTGGTTTGAATGATAAATGTCCTCCCCTAGTCTCCAGTATTTGAACACTTGCTCCCTTGTTTACAGCACTGTTTGAATGGATTTAGGAGGTGTGACCCTCAGGGAGGAAGTGTGTTGCTGGTGGCAGGCTTTGGGAGGAAAAAGCCTTGCCTATTTCTGCTTTGCTCTCTCTGCTTCACGCTGGCAATTCAAGACGTGCGCCTTCAGCTTCTGCTCTGTGGGCTCATGCCTCCCCACCGTGATGGACTCTCGTCCCTCTGGAATTGTAAGTCCAAAGAAACTCTTCTTCTCATCTGTCCTAAAGTGTCCTAGCTCCAGATGTAGCGGAATGTGCCCTGGAGCTTCCTGTAGCCCATTCCACCCTCCTCTAAGTTACTGGCCTGTTGGTCTTTGGATTCTAGCGGGGCATAGCTTCCTGTTGGGAGGGAAGCGTGTACTCCTCTATCACGTTCAGGGCTCTTTCCGCTCCCTGCCTGAGCCCATTACTTCAGTAAGACTGCCAAATGGTGGTGCCATCAAACTCCATCCTCCCCTCGCTCATTAGCTGGGCTACTGCTGTCCAGACTCCCACCCCCAGCAGAGTACAAACAACAAAGGCAAAATAAATGCTTACACTGCCTCTCCACCATCAACCAGGTTTTGGAATAATGATTTTGCCCCCATAATTCTGCAACCAAGGGTCATTACAAGATCAATTTTAATATCATCAGAAACTCACTTGGTGATGGTGTGGTCCTACTGCAGCTTAGCTTCCTCCAGGTCCACATCGCGGCACCTTCAGCAAGCCAGGGGGCAGGACTGGGGAGGTGTGAGCATTCAAGTCACCTGATTGTTCTTTGGACAGAACCTTAACCATCTTTGATTGCTTTCTGGGCTGAGTGGACTAGCAAGCAGGCCTGCTTTCAGGTTTTTGCTTGAATGCTTGCCCCACTTCCCTCAGCAATGACTACAACCTGCAAACAAAGATCAGTCTTCCCACCTCTGAATAACTTTGGCCAAGTGTGCCATCACAGCAACAGATAGGAATTCAGACACCAGCTGTTCCCATGTTGCTCGGTTCCTGTCATCGCCATCACTGCTGGCCACCGGGACGCCCAGCAGAAGTGTGCCCACTTCATTCAGCACCGCACCCCAGAAGTCCTCAGTTTCTCAACCAGTGTTTGCTGAATGAATAGGTGAGTTTGGGGAGCGAAGGGAAAGGACTGGGTGGGAAGGAGAGGGGTCGGGTTTCCAAAACACCTGAGAAAATCCATTTCAAAGACCGGGTTCTTACACCTCACAGTTTCAGGGCAGCCAAGCATAGGGCAGGGAAGACTGAGAACTGGAGTTCCCAGAGCGAGAGAAAGAGAGAAAAGACACATTCATGGCGAAGATTCCATAAAGCCGAGGGATTAGAACTCTGCAGCTGTGAAGAGCTGGGGTGCTCTAGCAGGTCTGGAGCGGAATTATCTTGGGACACATTTGATAAGCATCCACTGGCCACTCCTGTATCCGACCTAACATCCTGGTGACCAGATAGGAACCTTTGGAATCATTTAAGCTACTACCTTCTACCAAGCCACAAGCTAAGAACGCCCCCAGACGGCATCTGTACTCCGTGGCAGAGATCATTTTCCTTGGCTGTGACCCGCTATTGCGATCTGAATTTTGAAATGCACCCCCTCTCCAATTGTGTGTTTTAACACTCGGTCCCCAGCTAGTGGTGCAGCTTTGGAAGGTTGTGGAAACTTCAGAAGGGAGAACCTTAGGAACAAGTCTTGAGGTCATACAGCCTGGCCCTCTTCCTGTCCGATTTCTGTTTCCTGTCGGAAATGAACTAAGGAATCTTAGCTGCAGGTTCCTGCAACCAGAGAGCCATCCTGTCTTAATTAGCTTTAACTGTCAGCTTGACACAGCCTAGAGTCATTTGAGAAGGGATCTGAATTGAGTGGCCAGTTGGCCTAGGTCAAACTGGCCTGTGGGCATGTCTGTGGGGATCATCTCATTCCTCACTGGTATAGGAGGGCCCAGCCTACTGTGGGCGGCACCATTCCCTGGTAAGGCAGTGTGAAGCTATACCAAAAAGCTAGCTAAGCCAGAACCCATGAGCGAGCTGGCAAGCAGTGTTCCTCCACAGCGTCTGCCTTCAGTTCCTGCTTGACTTCCTGTCCTGACCCTCCTCCCTGGAGATGCTTCTCATTAGTTATTTGACCTCAGCTGTACTGTAAGTGTAAGGCCAACCTGGGCTACATGAGATACCTATGCTGCAAGAGGCCTTTGGGCTTCCTGCTCATGCTAACTAAGCAGGGACAGGCACTGACCCCAGTGGTCTGAGGCCTGGGTCCAACTGTTTGGACTGGCATCTGCCCAAATATGGACACCTGCCAGAACAGTCAGGGGCCTGGAGGTGGTCTTGATCTCTGCTCTCACTTAACTGACAAAATGTTACCAGAGGAGATACTGCCCCAGACTGTAATGAGTGGTCCTTCCTTGTCTTCTGGCAAGCCTTCCTCATCCAATTTATAGCCAGGAGTCAACCCTGAACCATAGGCAGGAACACCTGTTCCTGAGAGTGGGAAGGGACACAAGAAATGAGTCATATCAGAAAACAACAGAGCTCAGAAGCCCCCGCTACTGGCAGGATGCAGGCCCAGTCAGCCAGGCCCCTGAGCAACCAGGAGAGGGCTGAGGCACACAGGTGCATCTTCCTCCCAGCCTGACCTATTCTGAGGCAGGGCTCAGGCAGACAGTCAACGACTGCTTTACAGAAAACCTAAAGGACTGAAGCTTTCCCTCCAGACAGACAACTTACACAGACAGGGAAGTCTGGACATCTCTTCAGACCATGAGCTCCTTCTAGAGGTAGACTGGAACTTTGTGTGTGCTCACGTGTGGACACATGTGTGTGTACAGGTATGTGCGGAGGCCAGAGACTGATGAGTGTCCTCTCAATTGACCTCCACCTTGGTCTTCCGTTGATCTGAAGCTCAATGGTTGAGCTAGACTAACCAGCAAGCCCCAGGGGCCCTTCTATCTTCATATCCCCAGTGCTGGGAATACAGTTTCAAGTTACCTGGCATTGTATGGGTGATGGAGACCCGAACTCTGGTCCTCATCCTTGTGTGACAGGCACTTTACCAGCTGAGCCATCTTCCTAGCCAGTATTTGGGGACTTTAGAGGGCAATCTATGCGGAAGTGTGAAGCGACACAGGGGACAGGCACCTAGGAAAGAGGCTAGAGTGGAAGATGGCATTCCTTCCTAGAAGCTGAACTCTGTAGCTGGGATGCAATATCCCTGGGTTCCTCCAAGAATCACCCCATTCAAGGAGATGGAGCAATGGGAGCAGGGAGGAGGGACTTGAGCATGAAAAGGGATCGCTGAGTGGAGGTGGTACACACTTTAATCCCAGCACTCGGGAGGCAGAGGCAGGCGGATCTCTGTGAGTTTGAGGCCAGCCTGGTTTACAAGAGCTAGTTCCAGGACAGGCTCCAAAGCTACAGAGAAACCCTCATCTAGTAATATCTAAGACTAGGACAGTCTCCTGCCTTCCAGGAATTCAGCAACACTGGTTGTAAGGAACCAAGGACAATGATGCAGTGTCCACTAGAGGTCACTGGAGGGAGCCTCTGAGACAAAGTTACTGAGGATCACAAAGGTGACACTGGTAACATTTGCCTTATGCAGTGTTGAGGGCAGCCTTCAGGGGCGCCATCTCTCCACAGCTCTGAGCCGTTGCAGATGGGGTGGGTACCAACTTCTGATAAGTCCAAGAGGATGGGGCGCTTAGGCTGTCAGGTATGGTGAGCTCTCCGACATCCGGGCTTGGGAAGCGGTGGAGCCATAATAGACTCTGGACTGGAGCCCCTTTCTCAAACACCTCTGGCCTATATCATTTCTTGGGGGTTCCTACTCTGTCATGAGTAATGTGTTGGATATATGGTCTATCTTGGTGAGAAAGGATCAAAATTAGATTTAACCTGATCTCTTCACGGTCACATTCCTTGCATCCAATTGTTTCTGCAGCAACCTCATACTCACCTCGTGTGCAATATATAGGAACCGAATAAAAACGGGCACTTTTTCAATATTTTCATTCTATGGCCCAGGGACAAATGCCCTCCAGGCAACACTGGGGCTTAGAAATGTGTAGACCTCTTCCAAGGAAGGAGTCGCTGGTCCTGCTGGAAGTCAGGCCCTTATGGTAGATGGTAGAACTGGTCTCGCCGGCGACTCTGCAGCCTCAGGGCAAAACCATTTGGAGTACCACTGAGCAGTGGAGAAACAGAACTATTCAGCAGTCCTGCGTGCCTGCCTTCCCAGTCCCCAGGGTTAGCAGGAAGCTGCAAATGGTTCTGGCATTTCCTAGCGCTTATTAAGATGAAAAACATTTAATAAAACACAATAGATGTTTGTCCCTCAGAAGACCCGAGGTTCAGAAACCGCAGGGGATTCAAAATTTCTATTTATTTCGACACTCTGATTGTGTTTCTTGCCTGCTTGCCCTGGAAATGGTCCCTGAGCCCCGAAAACTGAGCGTGGAGTGAGAGCCGTGGTTATTGCTCAGCAAAGGCAGCGAGAGGCCTCCTGGGCTCCTGAGCACACAATAGGGAAAGACTCATTCCCCACCTGCTCAGGCTTGGGCAGCCCCGTGCACTGCACCTGAAGCCGCCTTTGTGAGCTGTCCTGTCTGCTGGCACCCAGCAGCTGGACCACATCCCAGAATTCCCCGACTTTCAGGTGAATACTCCAGCAGTAGATGAAGCTTACAAGCGACAGAAGAGAGGTAGAGATTCAAGCTAGGTGGCTCAAACACCGTCAGTTTTATAGGTCAGGATGGCAAGTGCCACGCTTTGGAAATGGTCAAAGGTCATGCGTTAGAAGCTTGGTCCCTCCCCGATGAAATGACACAGAAAAATGGGGGCGTTTCAAGGGTGAGGTGGATTGGACAGCTGGAGAAGCACCTCCAGCACACATACACACACACAAATGCTACCTTTGTATTTCATGTCCAAGCTACAAAGGAGCACCTGACCAGTTCCCAGAGATCAATGTGGGTTGTTTCCTTGGAACAAATGCATAGCAGAGTGAGAAATGCAGAGCAAACAGTTAGTTAATAGGATACAGTTAGTTAATAGAATATAGTTAGTTAAT
>JABTXL010001605.1:951279-965744 GCA_025134845.1 Neodon shergylaensis | reverse complement strand
GAGAGAGAGAGAGAGAGAGAGAGAGAGAGAGAGAGAGAGAGAGAGAGGTGATCTTAGCTGCCTTTCCTCAGCTGTCTGGGGCTTGCTGAACAGTGAACTCCAGGGATCCACCTGTGTCTGCCTCCCCAGCCCTGGGATTACACGCGCATGCCACCTGGATCCAGTTTCCCCTCTCCCCATTGCTCAGCTCCTCTGCTGTCACCTCTCTCTAGTCAAGGTGCTTACAGAGGCTCACATCTGTCCCCCAGTTCTGGCTGGATAAGCAGCACGATTGCCACAGGTTCATTACCACCCAGACACAGCAAGGTGCAGGTCTCAAAAAAGAAAGTAAATCTATAAATGTTCCTACTCAGGGGGCTGAGACTGAAAGATCAAAGCCTGCTTGGGCTAGAGGGAGTTAAGGTTACACTGAGTAACTTAGCGAGGACCAAGTCTCAAGTATAAAGACTGGGGCCAGGTATGGTGGCACACGTCTGTCCTCCCAGCACTTGGGAAGCTACAGGAGACCCTACCTCAAAGAGGGGTTGGGAGGAAAACACGAGATGTAACTTAGTGACAGGGTTGCTTGGTTGGCCCTGGGTTCAAGTGCTGGGGCACTTAAAATTATGTATATATTTGAAATTGAAAGAAACTAAATTTGCCCCAAATATGTATAGACTTTTACTGTGTGTAGTCTCTGAACCCCAGTGTAGGAACGGCTGACCCAGCACCTCTAGGCAGTGTGAGGCACCCAGAGCCGGAGGATGGATGTTAAGTTACAGGCTAATATGACTTGTTTTATATAGTGATTTGTGATGTTTTGGATGAGATGTGCCCCATAATCCCAGGCATTTCAATACTGGTTCCCTATTTAGTGGCGCTGTTTGGAGTGGTTTAGGAGCTGTGGCCTTGTTGGAGGAAGTGTCACTGGGGGCAGGTTTCGAGACGTTAAGCACTGACACCATTTCTAGTCCTTTCTTTCTGCCTCCCACTTGAGCTTCAGCTTCTGCTTTTAGCATCGGGTCCCTGCTGCCCGTTCGTTCGTAGTGTTTATCACAGCAATAGAAAGGTAACAAGGTGTCCGACCTCCTACAGCCTTTAGTATTCCAGAACCCATCTCTGGATACTGAAAGATAACATTGTACTCAAATGTATTTACTGATCCCATCAGTGACCGGCAGTGCTAACTTGCCCCAAAGAAGACAGCACTCTAAAGTGCTCATTTTTTAAGATCCAATCACACACTAAATATTTTGAAAAAAAAAAAAGTTAAAATTTATTAATAATAGTTAACATCACATGGTTAATTCGACTAGTTCTCTACTGTACATGGTGACAACACATTCACTAGACTGAGTGCCCAGGGATTTGAGATGAGCCAAAAGTTACTGAACATCACACAAAGCAGCATTAGCCGAGGGCTGTCAGTCCAGGGCTGGGAGCAGCCAGCCTAGTGCCAAGAACACAGCACACTGCCTCCTGCTCTGGAGTGAAAGCCAACACTTCCTCAAAAGCTAGCCACACACACGTCCACCTCCACCTACAAAGTGTCCTCTCTCAGAGATGGGGCCTGATCTGACAGTGTAAAATTTAAGATTCAAAAATGTCGTCAAGATCTGTCTGCACTCCGTGGCTACCTTCTAGTGGTTCCTACATCTATAGGTGGCTTTGGCTTTCAATGGTCTGGATCAGTTCGGGGGAGCGAGGGTGCCACACCATACTGGCAGTGCCAGCCTGGTACAGTCTCAGGAGGACCGGGCTCTGCTCTGCACGACTGAGAAATGCTCACAACTTGGGTGTACCAGCGGTGAGTTTCTCTCGGTCTCTGTTTTGACCCCTGCACCCTGCTCATTAGCACGACAAGGCTGTCCCCTCTTTATTAGGTCCTAGCCGGGTTGAACGGTGGCGGTCAATCTAGTATTTTTAGAGCAGAAGTGAACTTTTGGAGTCAGAGCAGAGGACAGGCTTGAGACCTCCTCCTCCAACAGTCTGAAATAAATAGCACGTATAAAAAAGCGAGTCAGCCCCTCAGTGCAGCTCAGTCTCGGGAGGCAGACGGACAGCAGAGGGCAAAGGTACAAATACCCCACAGCATCCCTGAGGTTTTTGGTTGTTTCATTTGGTTTGTTATGACAATCAGATAGAACTTTAAGGACATTTTTTCCTTTTTGGTGGCTTTCTTTAGCTTGCTAAACCGTTTTAAAACACTGACTGACCTACAGATGGAGATTGCTAAGCAGTGAGTATTTGAACAAGTCCTTCGGTTTCCTTTAGCTAACATCCCAGGCAATATCACTCAGGAAAGCGGACAGAGCAGCCGGCTGCTGCGGTTTCCTCCATCCGGGGACCAGCCTCAGTCTCCATCCCTACCCTGCACACGCTCCTCAGACTGCAGGAAAAGGCTGGTACTCTGCCGTCTGCCCACCACATCTCTCCTCTGCCTGCGGGTGAATGAGGTGTTTCTAGGAGCCAGTCAGTGTCTCCACCTCATATTCTGAACTACATGGATTTACTAATGAGGCCAAGTCACGAGACCCTGGCCAGCTATGTACAGAACAAAGGAACATATAAATACATTACTTACAATTAACCATTACACAATGAAGGAGAGGACCTGTTCCACAAACTAAATAAATTTCAAACATAAATTAAGAAACAAACAAAATAAAACAGTGTTTCCACTTCTGCAGGGGGGGGGACTTAAAAAGCTACCAAAAGTCACCCCCAACCAAGGTCTGTTTTTCGTGGATGATGCATTCAGCCATGTGAGGTAAAGCCACGAACACTTGGAGGAGGTGTCAACTCTTGGCTTTGGTTTGGATTCTCTATTCCAGGACAGCAAATGTTAGAACCAGCAGGGAAATGCTTATGGTTGAGTTGAAGAGGGTCAGCCATAAGGCCACCATGGGGGGATGTCCCTCTACTCCGTCTCCCTCCCAACGTCTGCCTCTGACAAAAGAAGCAAACATCCTTTTGGTGAGATGCTGTCCACCTACAAATGTCACATTCACATCCAAGATGAGGCAGCCATGTCTTTAAGACTATCTCCATCCCATAGGATTGTACTGGAAGTAGAGCAGGGGGAGGGATGATCTCAGGAGGTAACAGGAGCAACTGTGAACAATTCCATACTTCTGATTCTCAGGAAGGCCAAGGATCGGGTGTCAAACTCTACAGTGAATATACAGAGACAAAGTCTCAGTCTCACAGGGTCCTCTCTGTGCAGGAAATGACAAGGGGTCCATCCATCCTCATAACTTAAAGCAGGAAGCGGCCGCACAGCAGAGAAGTCCCGTCTGGTCTCCGACTCTACCTCTGCCCAGCCTCCCGGATGCGGCAGGCCACCGCAGTGATAAGAGCCGCTCCCTTCCCACTGCCGTCCTCGGACTCCAGGAAAGACACATCACATTTCGGAGCCAGATCTCTCACGGTCTCATGCATGACTTTGGCAAAGCTGGAAAGAGAGAAAGAAGGGATGTGACTGCTTCGTGTCCTCAAGGAAGCTGGAAAGAGGAATGAAGATGAGAAACACAACAGCAAACACTGACTGTGTACTGGGTGCCAGAAAAGGGAGTCTCGAGGGCCACGCCCTAGTCTTACAGAGTGGCCAGTCAAGAGAGTGGAAGGCTCAAGTTTGGCACAAATGTCTTGAGAGGCTGGTGAACTTTTTTTCAAAATAAATCAGTTGGTCCTGGGATGGAGCTCAGTTGATGATGCTTGCCTAGCGATACAAGTGAGGCCCTTGGATTTTAACTCCAGCATCAACTGAGTGTGGTAGCACTTGTCTGTAATCCCAGCAAACAGGAAGCCGAGGTTACCCTTGGCTCCACAGAAAGTTAGAGGCGGGTCTGGAATACAAGAGACCAGCTTTAAAAACAGCTGGAACGGCTGGCTCGGCACAAGCAGTGCACACAACTCTTGCAGGACCAAGATTCAGTTCCCAGAACCCACGTGACACCAGCTCCAATGCCATCTTCTGGCCTCTGTAGGCATGGTACCCAAGTACACAATTTCCCCACATTCCCCACCTCTACCTCATATACAAATAATTACAGGGTCAATTATGGGTTAGAGAGATGGCTCTGTGGTTAGAGCATCTATTCATCTACTGTTCTTTCAAGAGACAAATGTAATTGGCAGCATGTCAGGCTGCTCACCATTGCCTGTAGCTCCAGTTCCAGGGAACCAATCTGTTTCCGACATCTAACCCCGTGTATGTACCCCTACATAGACACATGCACATACATGCTTCAGTGTTGTGGGTTATGTGTCTTCTGAGCATGAATAAAGCCACTGTCAGCACACAGACACGGGCATGGCTATGCACCTCCAAAACCTTTAGTAACACAAGCCCCGAGTGGTACTGTGTGATAATCCCTGGATCACAGGGAAAATCTTGCTGTTATTGTAGAGTGAGGGAACCAAAGTATTCCCAGCAGCACTGTTCACAACAGCTAAAATGTCAGAACAATTAAACAACAGAGAACAGCAGTGATGTGATCACTGGAAAACATGATCCCCCCCCCCCCCCCGCCGCAGTCAGGTGTGCTGATGCCACCTGCCATCCCACCTTGTGAGGTGGAAGTCAGAGGGTTAGGATTTCGAGGCCAGCCTCAGCTACATAATGCGGTCAAGGGCAATGTGGTTAACACAAGTCTCTGCCTCAAAAAACCAAAAAGCTGCTGTCCAGCTTTGAAAATGATCAAACCACAACTGCACAAAGACTCCCAAGCCAGCAAAGGGGCCATAACCATTAATCTCCAAACTAAGCACTAAACGCTCTTTGGAGTGGCTGAGAGAAGTCAAGAACAGAAGTGCAACAGGAAGGGAGGACAGGGAAGGCCTCCAGGGCGGGTACTCACTGGGGATGGAGCTTGTAGAGAGTTCCGTCTACACCCACTGTCACTTTGAGGCTGTCCAGCCCTCGGTTTTCTCTTATCTTGTCCACCACAGCAGCCATGCCTGCGCCGCAAAGCTGAGCAGCACGCCGGGCGACCACGGTGCACACCTCCTTCACAATGATGCTGTCATCGCAGGTGCTCTCCAGCCCTAGGTGGCGCAGGATGGCACGGACCTGCAGCAGGGCCAGGCAGTCACTGCGTGCGAGGGAGACAATGGATGGTCAGGTGTGCCCAGGCAGGTTCTGGGGGTGGGATTGGGGGAGGGGGGAGGGCGTTATCTGGCTCTTGAACAGTGCTCATCCGCTCGTTCTTCCCACAGGTGACAGAGCTATGAACAAACGGCCCTCATTCTATCTGACACCCAAGGCAGAACATGGCTACCACAAAACTGATGCTCACAGGTGTGCTGGCCTGCCATCCCAGCTTTCAGGAGGCTGAAGCAGGAAGATTGCCACCAAGTGCAATGGCAACTGTGGTTACATAGTAAGATCTACCTCAAGAAGACCAAAACCAAACTACACTAAAGACAAAGGAAACTCACATCCTCCAAGCAGACTAGCCCTGATATTCAGTTTAAACTCAGCAATACCACTTTCCGCGGCCTTTTTCCATGTCCAGCATGGTTCTTTGGGGAAGTGTCAGTCAAGAAGGGGTCACTCACTGTAAGCAGACCAATGTGAGCCACATCCTGACCTCACAAGAGCCGGGGAAACCTGTGAGCCTGTCCATTCATGAGGGGAAAAATGAGCACATGGCCCTACCTTCTTCCCAAGTCCCCATCCTTACCTCTCGATCTGAGACAGGAACTTGGTCTCAAAGATTCCCCTCGTCTTGAGGCGCTCTGAGATGCGGCCGCGAAAGAGCAACCCTCTCTTAGTGAAATCAATGAGGATGTTGCGCACGATCTCGCCCAAGTACATGCCACTGATCATCTTCTCGAATCTGCAGTGTGACAGCGCCCACAGAAGTCAGAAGGGGCAAATGTGTCCAGGCAAAAAAGAAAGAAGGGAGCTGGCACACTCCTCTTGCGGGAAAAGAACAGTTCCTGCGTCGTGTGAGCAACATCCAGGAATCTTCTCAAACATTCACCAAAACTCACCACCTGACTGTTGACAGCTCCTTAGGAAGAGACACACTCACAAACCCAATACCACTTTCAGAATTGGGGGAAGATGGCTGAGTCTTCATCCCTAATTCCATTGGACAACTTACTTGCTTTCCCTTGGACCTCAAATAACTGGTGTCAACACACACTTTTGGAGCCAGCCATGACTATGACTACGCACAATGCCTTTTTAAAAAGCTAAAGCCCAAGGGTCAATGACGACACTATCGCTGCCCTATCTCATGCCCTTCCTTCATGAATGGTGCTTGCCTGGCTTGCAGAGGTGTTTTAGTCTGGGCCCTCTAATTTAGACCAATCAATTGCAAAGTGTTGTCTAAAGGGCCAAGATCTTTGACTAATTCAGTCTGGTGACACTGTAGATGGCATCTTCCTAGTGGGAAGGGTGGCAGACATTAGGTCTAGCTCAGCTCTAAGCCTCCACACTGCGGATGCTTGTCCATTTTGACATAGAGGACTAGATGCCGGGTAGCCGGAGAAAGGCTTCCTTCCTGTCAAAGCCACGCCAACACCACTTCTTCACCCTGGGAGCTATGAGCTGCCAGTTCCCACGGGCTTTCCTCAGTCTCAGACCTAGCCTCCAGTGCACTCTCCCGGACCTTGTTGGTGTATTTAAGAAGCTCTTTGAAGGAGAAACCCACTAAGGTCCTCAAGAGAATAAGTGTCTGGTGGGGAAATGCCGTGGTGGAGAGAGCCCAGCCAACCGAGGTCTCATTCAGGATGTACATTCCCAGAACAGGTGAGTGCTTACCTCTGCTTGCCAGGGTTGAGAGAGAGCTCATCCACAGCAACATCAAACTCTGTGCGGAAGTCATCCAGGCAGCCGTTGTCCCCAAAGGCCCCCCACTCCATGTTGACGCACATCCGTCCCTCCTCTCCGTCCACCAGCTCCACATTGCGCATCTCTTCCATGTAGCAGGCATTGCTTCCAGTACCTGTCAATCAGAGGGCACCGGTCCTCCCTCAGCACCAGTCTCCCATCCGCCCGAGGCCATGCATCCCCATTCGGGAAGGAGAATTGGTGTCCTTACCAACGATTAGGCCAACTTCACAGTGAGGGTCTTCATAGCCACAGGTCATCATGGTCCCAACTGTGTCATTCACGACAGCAACTACATCCAGGTCAAACTCCTGATGGCAGAAGCAGATGTCTGTCTAGTCCACAAATTCCAATATCCTCTGCTTAGGCACTTTAAGACAGACAGACAGACACACACACACACACACACACACATGCACGCACAGCCACTTATCTGCTCACTCCTCTCTGCTCTCCCCATTCAACTTCACTTTTCCTCAAAGCCTTCCAGCAGCACCTGCCACTGGATCACGGGCTTCTGTTTATAGAGTAGACTGTTGTGGTCAGCCCTGAGTCCCCACGCCCAGTAGTTAATCAACCACTGCTGAGTGATGGAGCTAATTTCCCTCCAACAAAGTAATAGCATGTGATATTGCCCTGACTCTGAATACAGCGGCCACCTTGGGCACTGGGGGACCAACACATCAAGATCTGCACCATGTCTCCTACCGGGGTACCCATGTATTCGGACTTGTACTATGGCTCCCACCTCTCGCCGGTGAATCGCTTCCTTCAGCAATGTGACCACATCCTCGCCCTCACAGCCAGATGCCTTGAAGCCTTTTGTCCACTTGAGGAGGATGCTCTGGAAGAAAACAAACAAACAAACAAATAAATAATGCACAGGCACACAAAGGGGGACATCAGAAAGGGGATACTGGTCATTCCTGGAGCCCCACTTTGCAAATAGATTACCCACAAATGATCTTGCGCTTGTATTTAAGGTACTGACTTGGTAGTATCATTTAATTCTCACCACTGCTTGTGCATATGTCTTAGTTTCCAGACTTATTGAACAGTGAGCTGGGGAACCGCATAGGGAGAGAAGCCACCAGAGTCTGTACAGACTCAGACAAAGAAAGAATGAGGTCGGGGAGGGAGGGGATGAGTGCTTCTGTTCATGTCTGTGTGCACAAAGCTATGCAGGTGGCAGGCGTGTGGAGGCCGGGGGCCGATACCTGACATCTTCCCCCTTTGCTGTCCACCTTATTGTTTTCAGGGACCTGTCATTAAACCTAGAACTCACTAATTCAGTTAGATTGGCTGGTCAAGGAGTGCCCGGATCTGCCTGGCTCTGCTTCCCCACGGCTGGGGTGACAGGCACATTATTGTACCCAGCTTCTACATGGGTGCTGGAGATCTGAACTCAGATCCTCATTCTTACAAGGCAAGTACTGTAGCATCTGTACCATTTCCCAGCCCCTTAGAGCCCCTTTAATGTGCCCTTCATTGTGTGGGGGCCATCTGAACAGATACCCATTGGCTTTGCACGTAGGAGAAAGGTTTGTTCCCTATTGCTCTGATACTGTAGCCGCCAGCACAAACCAGCACCCTCAAATCCCTTTCCCAAAAGGCTGGAACCACGGCCACACGCACGGTGTCTCCAAGCCTCGCTCATGGACGTGCCCATCACTTGCGTATTCTTAATAAACCTGGATGTGTCATCCTGTGATCAGATCCCAAGAGATTCAGAACCAAATAGCCCCGTGAAGGCCTGGCTTCACCCCCACACAGACAAAGGCGTGTTGGTCTCCTCTACCCATCTCTCATCTACCGGTGAGTTTTGTGCCTCTGGCAAAAGTGTTTATAACCTCATTTCAGATGATCATTACACTGGGCTTCAACAGCCAGGGAGACTTGCCCAAAGTCAGTGGCGAATAAATGTGGCCAGAGACCTCTGGGTCTCCGTGTCTCCTTAATGTCTACTGAAGCCTCATCCAAAAGGTGATGTCATCAGAGCCAATGGCCACAGCTGGCTCCTGCTTTTGTGTACTCTTTATTTAGTTCTAGACTTAATACACAGGCCTCACAGAAACAGACAGGAAAATTCAGCAAGTATCTAAGATGTTACAGTCCTGACAGGAGCAGTCAACAGTGTCAGGCTCCCCGATAAATGCACAAAGATTGCACATGCGTTAGCATGAAAAGGTAGTGTCTACCTGGGTGCACGAGGGCCTGAGTTTGATATCCAGTACCCACGTAAAAACCTGGGAAGGTGGGGACTGCAGAATCTCTAGGGCTTGGTGTCTAGACAGCCTTGCAAAATTAGTAAGCTCCAGGCTCTCATTACTCTCATTAGAGAGACCTTGTCTCAAAAACAAGGTGGATACCCCTGCCTGAACATACAGGTGGCACCCCAACACACACACAAATAAATTAAATTTTAAAATACGAGTTCCCACTAAGGTCCCCAACCAAGGTTACTCATACCCTCTTTCCCTCTTCAAAGAGCAACTTTCCCTGCTGTAAATTAAAGCCCACATGACAGCCCTCCCGGAAGGCAGCGCTACCTGGTCCAGGCTGTTCTGCTGGCATGGGAAGGAGAAGGTGAAGCCCAGAGGCAGAGACACGCCTTTCATGCCCATGTACTCAAGGAAGTCCGCGATGCACTGGACGATGTGGTCAAAGAGCTGCAGGAAGAACGGGCATTGAGGGAAGGACCCGGGCCAGAGGGGGATGCCCCCAAACATTAGACCCAAGAGAATTGCAAGCTCAGGCATCACCTGAGGAGCCACTCTGCCAGGGCCCTGAACCCTCCCCCAAGCCAGGGGGGAAAGGTGCGGGGCGGGGGGGGGGTGTGTCTTTGAAGTTGGGAAGGCCACTGGATCCTCCCAGAAGCTCATGACCTCCCCTCCTCCCTGGCATGTCCCCTTCTTTTCTCTCCCATCCCAAGCCTCACCTCTTCCCCAGTGCCATGCATGACATCCTGAGGGATGGAGTAGATTTTGTTATGCATCTCCACGCCCTTCCGCTTCCCGTTCCGCACACGCACCAGCAGGACCCGGAAATTTGTTCCTCCAAGATCCAAGGCCAGAAAGTCTCCTTTCTCTGGAAATCAACCCAGGGTGGTAATGAGTTGTGGTTGACAGAGAGTCAGTTTACACACCTGCCCTTTGTTAGGAAAGACGGAGCGTGAGCGCCACCTAGCAGTTAAGGAAGGAAGAGCCTCAGGACCAGATCCGAATGGTCCTACCTGACCCCAGAAGTCAGCTCTTTAGAACATCAGGTATGCCAATACAGTATGCTTAAAATTGTCAGATGTAACATCTGAGCCAAGACAAATGCTACAGAGGGTACAATTCTGGAAGAGAGAGGGAACAACCGAGGGACTCTTTCAAAGGAAACTGAGGTCAGGCAGTGTGGCAAGCCTGCAATCCCAGCATTGGGGACGTGGAGGCAAGAGGATCAGGCATTCAAGGCCAGCCTCAGCTACACTGTGAGTTTAAAGTCAGTCTTGGGCCACACAACCCCGAGGCAACCCAACCCATTTCGTTCCCCCATATAGATGGTCTTGGAGATATGATTGAATGGGACAAGGCCACATCACTAGGAGGTGACCAGCGACCAAACCTTAGTTTCTTCCCCTGGAGCCTATGCCAACTATGAAAGACCACCATGGATCAGAAAGTTTTTGTGGGGCCAGGTAGGAAATACAAATAGACCCCAATTAACACAGTGTTTGAGAGCCGACTCTTGACTCCAGACCCCTAGACCCCAATTAACACAGTGTTTGAGAGCTGACTCTTGACTCCAGATCCCTAGGTCTGAATGTCGCTGACACTGTCTGATTGTATGACCCTGAGCAAGGTTCTTAACTTCTCTCAGCTGCAGTTTTCTGCCAAATAGCAGATTTTTAACAAAATCGGTCCAAGTGCTGGCTACACCAATAATCCTAGAACAATTATTCAGGTCACACCAAGCTACACGAGACCCATGCCAAAAAGCCAAACAAATGGGGCCTGAGAGATAATTTCAGAGCAGATATTTTTCTTGCAGGTCACGAGTTCATTCTCTAGCACCCACATCACAGCTGCCTGCAACCCCACCTCCAGAGGACTGGACACCCTCCCGTGGATTCAACCAGCTTATGCGTACTGACAGGCATGAAACTTTACATAAATCTTTTTTAAAAGGTCCATGATGAATGTCGGCAGAACAAACCCCACCAGGCGAGCTGAGGGCACCCGTGCTATGTACCTGTACCATCTGGGGTGGCGCACACGTAAGTGGGCAGCATCTTCACAGGGGCTACCGCATGTGTGTCCTTGCTCAGACCTTGCTCCATTTCCACCTTCATCCTCCTTTTGATCTCCAGCAGCTGCTCGCGGCTCAGCTTCAGAGCCTCCAGGGTCTTCTGGCGGGCACGGTGTTGGTCAGCCAGCCGGTAGGCCACTGCTGTCACCATAGCCGCCCCTTTGCCGCTGCCATCCTCAGACCGGAGGAAGCGAACGTCACAGTCAGGCACCAGCCTCCTCACTGCCTTGTGAAGACGCTTGGCAAAACTGCAGCGGCACACAGAGTAAGAGACAGGTGTCCATGGTTACAGTGGTACAAATGGTTGCAGAGTAGCTTCTGCCTCTGCCCCGAGCCAGTGGCCCCGTGTCCATGTCTCCTATCTCCGTTCTTCCATCTTACTGTATAAGAGCTGGTATGCAATCGTGACTGCCCTAGCTGGTTCTTCTAAAGCTACTGCCCCCTGTATGCAGTCACATGAGACCTGCTCTTTCTCATGGAACACGTCACAGCTTCTCTGCTTAGCAGATGGAGCCATCCTCTGCTAGGGCAATCTACTAGAGTCAAGTGTTTCCTGTGGTGCCTGCTCCTGGTTCATCTCATTTTATCCAATGCCCAGGGAATACCCTACAGGAACAGGTGGATTCAGGAGGCTCTCAGTGAGGTCAAGGCCAGCCTGGTCTATTGATAGAGCAAGTTGCAGGACAGGCTCCAAAGCTACAGAGAAAGCTTGTCTTGAAAAAACAAAGCCAAAAGGTGGAGGCAGCTGGGGATGATGTCTAGCTAGCAACATGCTTGCCTACAATGCACGGAGCACTCAACCCGACACTACATAAAGACGGCACAAGCTGTAGTCTGAGAACTTGGGAGGTAGAGAAAAGAGGATCAGAAATTTAAGCTCGTCCATGGCCACATATTGAGGCCAGTCTAGAGCTACACGACAGCCTATCTCAAAACAGCAAAAACCAGAGAGTGGAGGAGGAGACAAGACAAGCCAAGGACTCTGGACAGAGGGCAAATCACCAGCTGACTTCAGAAATCCTCCCCTCCCAGACCGATAGTGTCCACTGGGGAACAAAGCGCTGACTCCTGGAGTCTCCAGCGGGCTCCATTGCTCCCACACCCAGACTGCTCACTCACTGGGGGTGTTTCTTGTAGACAGAGCCATCAACACCGATGGTGGAGCGAAGTCGCTCCTCGCCCTTGTTCTCTTTGATGCGCCACAGTACCGCAGCCAGGGTGGCTGCGCACAGGCTGGCCGAGCGCGTGGACACAATCTGGCAGATTCGTTGTGTGGCCACGCAGTCCTCCTGCAACGGACTCAGACCCAGACGCACCAGGATCTGGTAGGCCTTCTGTAGTCCATCCTTATCACTAGGAAACAGATAATAGGGTGTGAGATAGGGTGTCTAACTCGCTCTGACCAGTGGGAGGGGCTGTGGGCTGGCGGAGGAGCCCTCAGCTTGAGCAAACTCCCCCTTGGAGGGAGGGCTGACTCCTTCAGCAGTAGGGAGTAGAGCCCAACACAGCAATTCCAAGGCTCCTCTCCCAGAGCCCCACTCCCCCTACATACACACAGGACAAAACTAGTAGCTCCTCTACGTGTGCCTTATAAAGACAAGACCCTGTTTTTGCTGCTGCACATGCGAGTGAGCGAGTGTGCGGGTTCCTGCTCTGTTCCCCTCGAAGCAGATGAACGGGGGCGCCAGCTGCCAGCCACCTCTGAGTGCAAGAGTTCAGTGTGCGGCCCACCTGTCGCTCTCTAGAACAGCAATAGTAGGGTCAAGGAGACTCGAGTGGGCGTATGCCTCTATAACACAGGCCTTCATCCTGCTCTGGGCTTACAAAGAGTGGGCAGAATTACTCCAAGGGTCCTTATTAGCAAAGTCCATTGAACTATTTTGCTGCCTTGCTTTGGCACAAAAACTCTCTCTCTCCATCATGTCCCTTCAGTCACATAGAAATCTCAAGCATAGAAGAGTAGAGTTAAATCTTGTGGTATCGTTATAAACGATAAAGAAAAACCAGGATGTCCTTACTCCCATCTCTGCCAAGCTATGAGTGGGTACGTGTATCTATGGGAATCTGTCCTGGTTAGCCTCAATGGAGGAACTGCCTAGATCAGTTGGCCTGTGGACACGTCTGTAGGGGACTGTCTTGATTGTCAATTGCTGGAGGGCTCAGCCCACTGTGGTGGTCCGTTCTTAGGCAGATGGTGCTGGGCTGAAAAGGGAAGCCAGTTGAGCCAGCAGTGTTTCCATTTCAAGTTCCAACTGACTTCCCTAGGTGCTGACTGTGACCGGGAAGTATAAGCCAAACCAACCCTTTCCTCTCCAAGTCAGAAGGTGTCATCGCAGCAGAAAAGAAAACAGAGCAGCATCCAAAGACCACTTTTTTTCCTAGTGTAAAACTGGGGTCAGCACAGAATCTTTCCTCCAACATCAGGCCCAGAGCAGCATCCCTAGTCCGGACTCTTGGAGACCAACTATTCCTAGCATCCTGAGTCACCTTGGTAGTGTCATTCTCAAATTAGCAGGAGCAGAGGCGAGTAAATGAAGTTGTAGGGCCACCCAAAGACACCTGTATGGACCCCCTGTGATCCTACTTCAGACCTTAAAGGCCTGGCTGAGGGGACACCTAGAGGGTAAAATGTTTGCTTTGCAAGTATGAGGACCCAAGTTCAATCCCCACAACTCATGTAAAAGTCAGATGATATGATGTGTGTCTGATTGCAGCACCGAGGAGGAGGAGTCAGGGGGAGACCTTGGGGGCTCCCTGGCCAATCAGCCTAGCCTGCTTGGTAAATCTAGGCCAGTGAGAAAAACTTATCTTAAAGACAGGCAGCCTGTAGAACATACAAAGTCTGACCTATGGCACGCACAGGCACACAGACACACACAGAGCTCAAAGCCAACCCCCTCATCCCCCTCCACCCCAGTTCCCACCCAAATCACAGAGACTGGGTGAGCAGAGAGGCAGAGGGCCCAGCAGCTTACTCTTCAATATCTGATACATCTTTGGTCTCGAAGGAGCCAGTGGTAAGGAGTTCCGGGCTGAGCTTCCCCTGGAACAACAGCTCTTCCTTAGCCATCTTCACCAGGATGAGTCTGACCAGTTCCCCCATGTACATCCCACTGATCATCTTCTCAAACCTGCAGAGACAGACCAGTGACGGTCCAGTAACAGACGGACACCATGCCTCCTCCAGAGACAGACCAGTGACGGTCCAGTAACAGACGGACGCCATGCCTCCTCCCGAGACAGACCAGTGACGGACGGACGCCATGGCTCCTCCCGAGACAGACCAGTGACGGTCCAGTAATGGACGGACGCCATGACTCCTCCAGAGACAGACCAGTGACGGTCCAGT
>JABTXL010001605.1:941145-951269 GCA_025134845.1 Neodon shergylaensis | reverse complement strand
CCTCCAGAGACAGACCAGTGACGGTCCAGTGACGGACGGACGCCATGGCTCCTCCAGAGACAGACCAGTGACGGTCCAGTAACAGACGGACACCATGACTCCTCCTGAGGCCGGCAGACATGAGACCTCAGCGTGCTTTAGAAGTCGGCGATTGAGGATTCATTTAGACTTACAGAACACAGCGGTTCTGTAAGGAGACATAAGACACAGGACCGGCCAATCATCCATAAAAGTGAGTGGGTTCATTAAGCATCCCAAAGAAACATAGGGATTATGGAATATTCTGGAACAGAATCTGGGGTAACTTAAGTTTCCCAGAGAGTGATTATTTAAAGTCCAACTCAGAGCTAGGCATGGTGGTCATACCAGTAACGGCAGCACTTGGGAGATGGAGGTAGGAGGGTCAGAAGTTCAAGGCCACACTAGGCTACAAGAGACCCCATCTCAAAAATCCAAAACAGAACAACAACAAAAAAATGCTTTTGTTGGTGGTACAGTTTCTGCTGCTACTGCTTTGCCTTTCTGAGACAGGGTCTCCAGGCTGGCCTCGAACCCAGGCAATCTCCAAAGTACTAAGATTACAGGTGCACTGCACTACACCAAGCAGGAAAATGCTCTTTTTAAAACAAAACCTTAAAGCCAGTCATGGTGGCCCGCACTGTTCACACCGAGGGGCTGAGACAGGACTGCTACGGTTTGAGATCACTGTAGGGTATGCAGCAAGTTTCAACCCAGCCTGGTGAGATGCTGTCTCAAGAAAAAATAATAGTAACAATTTTTTTTAAAAAACTAGCCTTATATAGAGCCCCAACAGAAAACTGAAGTAGCTCTAATTAGATCTAGGTACAGATCTTCCGGCTCATCTACAGACACTGCCTTCCGAAATTTGTGGACTCTCAAGAAAATGGGTTATAATAGCCAGGGCAGAGGTTGGGGCAAAGCTCCAGGGCAAATAGAGAGCTCAAGAATCTGGGGGTGAAGGCTGAGAGCTTCTGGGGTACAAGAGACAAAGGAAGGTGTGACAACGGGAGAAATCAGCTCCAGAATCGAGTCCAGTAATTTGACTTCCCACCACTAGGTGTCACTCTTTTCTTTAGTGATTGCTTTTAGCCTAGGATCCTAGGATCACATGACAGAAGAAACCAAGCCTTAAGGATTATCTTTTTGGTAAAGAAAGCCCATTGACATCTCAGAAAGGAAGCAGAATGTGTACTAACTAGGAGGGGCCATACCCCAGCAGGGGCGTGACACAGAGTGATATTTAGCAGAAGTTGAAAGCCAGGTTCTCAAGCAGCAAGATGTGACTTGCTAAAGCAGGATAAAGCAAAAGGAGAGCTGGCAGCTTGGCTTCAGACACCAAACAACGAAGCATTTGGGAGACTGAGGCAAAAGCATCAAAGTTTCAGGCTAGCCTAGGCTACACAGTGACACCCTGTCTCAAAAAGGAAAAAAATAGGGATAGAGAAACAATTCTATGGTTAACAGTGGGTACTGCTCTTGGTGAAAATCTAAGCTAGATTCCCAGCACCCATAACTGCATGTAATTCTAGTTTCAGAGGCTCCAGCACTCTCTCTTCTGGCTTCCTCAGCATAGGCACGTGGGCAGGCACACAGTGCGGTTAATAAATGCAAAAAAAAAAATCACTCATGCACATGAAATAAAAATCAATCTTAAAAAGAAAAAAAAAATCATTCCAGATAGTGAGTTCAAAGCCAGCTTGGGCTGCATGAGACTGTCTCAAAAATTAAAAACCCAAAGCTCCAACACGGACCCAGCCTGAATAGCAGCCTGGCCTCAATTCAACACTATAAAGTCCAAATGTCTACATCACACTGTCAACCGACAGGGTACCATCCCTCCATCAATGCTCTTCACAACATGACGTTGTCCTGCATGACTTAGGGCCACCCCAGCTGACAATCTGGAAGATGCCCTCCCAGCCTTTGTCAGTCATCTATGGATAAGGCAGTACAATAGGTCACTTTATCTGTGGGCACTTCTGAAGACACAGCTCCTCACAGTGACGAGGGTGTGCCCCAAGAATGTAAGCAGGCACCGAGTTAGTGGCTTTTCAGCGAATAAACCTCTCAGCACCCACAACAGACACATCCAGAAATTCCTAAGAGTCCAAGTGTACAGACTGCCATTTCATCATGGAGAGAAGCCTGTGATTTAAAGGCTAGCCACCTCTGCTCCGGTTCATAGAGCTAGGCTTTCTGGGCTTCCTTTCCAGATAGAGGTCAGGACTAACAGTTTTTCTAAAACACAGCACCAAGAAGACCACAGAGATGGTACATTGCTCAAAACGGTTTTGCAACCGCCTTTTAGCCCTTGCAGAAGCCAACCCTGTTTCAAGATCTTCAACAGAAGTTTAGCAAATTCAGCAGCAAAATAAGGTTGTGTAAGAGTCAAAAGCAGGGCTGAAGAAATGGCTCAGCAGTTAAGAACACTGGCTGCTTGCTCTGCAGAGGATCCAGATTCGATTCCCAGCACCCACATGGTGGTAACTCCAGTTCCAGGGGATCCAATGCCCTCTTCTGATCTCCTCCAGTCACCAAGTATGAATGTGGTACAATACACACACGCACGCAAAACACTCACATATAAAACAAAACTAACACATCTTATACAGACTTTTAAAAAAAAGTCAAAAGTAACAAAGCTCAAACTGGAGCATAAAGGACTCAGGATCTAAATGCTGAGCCTCCGATTTCCCCAGGACACAGCTGAACCAGAGGCCCAGTACAAACGAAGGCTGAAAGACCTGGCACTCTGAGCAAGCAACAATAAAAGAAGAAGAAGAAGAAGAAGAAGAAGAAGAAGAGGAGGAGGAGGAGGAGGAGGAGGAGGAGGAGGAGGAGGAGGAGGAGGAAGAGGAAGAGGAAGAGGAAGAGGAAGAGGAAGAGGAAGAAGAAGAAGAACCAACACCAGGCAGCACACACCCTTAATCCCTTAAGAAGCAGAGGCAAGTGGGTTTGTGAATTTGTAGCCAGTTTGGATGGATCCACATAGACAGCCAAGGACTGAAACAGTAAGAGACCGCATCTCAAACAAAACCAAATCGAAGTCAGGGATGTAGCTCGGTTGGGAGTATTTGCCTGGGTTCAGTTCTCCTCATCAAATAAAGCAGGTGCTGCAGTCTTGTTCCCCAGCAGTGATGGGCCGAAGGCCACAGACGGTGCCTTTAAAGGACTTCATGTCATAGTCACTGTGCCTTTTCTAAGGGCTCACTGTCTACAGGCAAAAGCAAGTACTTGGAATGTGACCTTCCGAAATGATCTTTCCGCTCAGCACACCTCTGATCCCAGCACAGGGGGGGCTGAGGTAGGACTCTTGCTCATCAAGATTCGGTCTCGGAAAGAACCCAAGACAAAAAAGTGACCATCCTGAAGGGCAGCAGTGTGTTTTTATTTCGTGACTTATGATCTTGAGCATCCCCATAACTGGTGTGTGCCACCACAACCCTTTGGGGACAACGCAAAAGCACGGAAACAACAACCCTTCCACGTGGCGGTCCCCACCTCAGCCCCACACCCTACCCATACCCACCCACAGGAAGGCTCCACTTACAGCTGCTTCCCAGGGTTCAGTGAGCCCATGTCGATTTCTCGGTCAAACTCGGTGCGGATGTCATTGAGCGTTCCATCGTCCCCGAAGGCCCCCCACTCCATGTTGATGCACATCCTTCCCTCGTCACCCTCTACCATGTCAATGTGACGCATCTCCTCCATGTAGCAGGCATTACTGCCAGTACCTGGTCAAGGGAAGAAACTGTTCGTCCACTGCCTACACGCGCTCTCGGCTCCCACCCACTCCCTTCTCACTGCTGGTTTGTCTGCCTAGGGGCTGAGATTCCTCACTGCAGCCTCCTGGAACAGACCAGGCAGCTAGTACACTACACTGCTTAACTGCACAGGTCCTGGCTTGGCCCATAGTAGCTGCACCATTATCTTTACCAAGTAGGAGAAAACGCCAGGGCTAAGAATTCCTTCCTCACTCTCAGTGCCCATCGCCACCCGCTGATTGGCACCACCTTCACACCAGGGGCTCACTCACCCACAATGAGACCAATCTCACAGTTCTGATCATCATAGCCACAGGTCATCATGGTCCCAACCGTGTCATTCACTACGGCCACAATGTCAATGTCGAAGTCCTGCAAAGGATCAAAGGAACTTCATCATCACAAGGGAGAGACAGGCAGGAAAACGGAGAAAGCAAGATGCTCCATGCAGGGGTGTTAACAACTCAAACCGTAGCCAAAGATGGTTAGAGGTAGAGATCTCCCCATCTGTCTTCAGTAAGGACAGCTTTCCGGACAGCAGCAAGGATTGGGGCCATCTTGTCTTGTCCCTCCTACACAACCAATAGATCTAGCCTATCACCTCTCTGCTCCATTCCTCCCTCTTGTCAATCATGCCAACATTCCTCCTTGACGAGTCCTCAGGTTAAGGATTGAAGGGTGTTTCTTGCACCAAGGCCAGAGTTACTGTTCATCAAGCAAATCTCAAAACCCCAAAGGCATCTGATCACATACAAAAGTCCCTGGGAAGCATGGCAGGAATGCTCAACACTTATCCTTGAGTCCTACAAAACCATCTCGTGCTGAGTCCAAGGGCAGACAGGGAAAGATTCAGAGTGGAGCTGACAGCACCAGCAGCCCAAGAGCTCGCACCGGCTACTCACCCCTCTGCGCCGGATAGCCTGCCGGATCAGATTCACCACATCCCTGCCTTCCACGCCACTGGACTTGAACCCCTTGGTCCACGAGACCAAGAAACTCTAGAAGAAGACCAAAGAATGATTTCCCACAACTGAAACAGTGACAACAGCGCTCAGCAGAGCCCTCTGCACCTCAGGGCTAAAGCCATGGCTAAATCTGTACACTGTCTCCTGACTAGTCCGGGAAGGAGACTCGGCTCCCAAAAAACACCGGGAGAGGAGCGTGCATACACGAGTTTGTCGTGATTCCTGTCTCTGAGCAGTGGAAGGAGGTGTCAAACAGGACACATAGCCCTCACATTTCTGACCCTGCTGAGGGCTGGGATTATGGCATGCGCTGCTGTGGCCAGTTTACGCCGTTCTGGAGATGGCACCCAAGGTACTGTGTGTGCGAAGCAAGGATTCTACCAGCTGAGTGCATCCCCAGCCTCCCAGGTGTCTTTGTTTAATCCACCTGTCTTTCTCATGGCCCTTTAGATCCAAAGAGTTCTTAAATTCTCATTACTGCTAACCTGGACAGGATACGGATACCACAAAGTATGTCCTGGGGTGTAGAGGAGGGTAACAGAACACCCCGTCTTTCGTATGGCATCACCGTCCTCTGCACCAACACATAACACATACTCACAGGTTCCCAGAAGGACCAAAGTCTCAATACTGAGAGCTCATATGCAAAACACCTCAGTGCCACTGCTACCACAGCTGCAGAGGGCTCAGGAGTCCTCCCCCGCCCTCACAACCCTAAGCCTGATGACACCGCAAGCATCTCAGCCTGCCGTACCTCATCTAGTTTCGTCTGGTGGCAGGGGAACGAGAAGGTGAAACCCAGGGGAAGCTTCTTCGCTTTGATTTGTAGCTTGTCCATGAAGTTGGCCAGGCACTCGGCAATGTGGTCAAACAGCTGAGGACACAAACAGGAAGTGAGCAGGGAAGCAGGATAACGCAGAGGGAAAGAGACTTGGTGTGGCGGTTTTACACTGATTGCCAGCTTGACTGAATGTGGCGTGACCTAGAAGACAAACCTCTAAGCATGCCTGTGAGAATGTTTCTGAATTAGGTTCGTTCAGGTGGGAAGATCTACCCCAAACATGGTGGCACCCTTGCAACAGGCTGGGGTCCTGGATTAAAAGAGTAATTGATCTCAGCACCTATATCCATCTCTCTGCTCCTGACTATGGACACAATGTGACCAGGCTCCTGCCTCCATCTTCCTGACCAAGACAGACTGTATCCTCGAACCCCGAGGCAAAATAAACCCTGATTATCTAATGTAACTTGTTACAGTAACGCGTAACTTATACAAAAACAAACTATTAGAACTTAAGCCATCGTCTGCTCTCTGGTTAAAGGATATGACATCTGCACTCAGTCTCCATGTGTACAGAGGTATAACGCTAATTAGTGCTCATCAGAGGGAGTCTTCCACTGAAGGCTTTTATGTGACTCTCAGTCAGAAGAGCCCATAAGTCAGGGGAAGTAGCAATCAGAAAGTCCACATATTCCCCGAGCACAGAGCATCCCCCGCTGGCCATCATGGTAGTCCGACTTATCTTCCCAGAATAGAATGCCAATCTCACTGCCAAGAAGTGCTTTGGCACCCCTGACTCTTGATGGAGGAGGGACAGAATACTTTCTGTTGGCTCTTGATGAACCAACTCAACAAAAATAAGCAACCTTCATATTTTTCCTCTGTAATAGAAAACTAATTCCTGGGGGGCAATTCAGAGAAGTTATTTTTGGTTCTGTTGCTTATCTTATTCTAATTTATTTTCTATCTGTGTATAGATGTGTGTTTGTCTGCCCGGGCGGTCAGAAGAGAGTAATCCCTTAGAACTAGAGTTACAGGGGTTGTCAGGGGCCCGCTGTGGATTCTGTCCACACTCTTGTCCCCTGATAAAACAGCAATGGCTCTTAACCACTAAGTCATTTCCCAGAGCCCCATGTCTGTTTTCTGGTTTCAGAATGGAAGCCAAAGCAGTGAGAGCACTGAGCGGGGCCCACACATCACCGAGCCTCGCAGAGCTGTGCTCCTGACAAGTCAGGCCTCCAGCAGGCTAGAGCTCACCACCACGCAGGCCCCTCCTCACCCACTCAGCAAAGAGAAGCTGGTAACTCTCCAGATGTTGAGAGACCAAGGCCAGGGGCCATGTGGTCTAAAAAGGAAGCAGAAGCCAAAGAGGCTGAACAGACTCCAAGGGCCAAGAGGCCAGGTGGCAAAAATCTCAAAGCCAAGGAAGCAAAGTCGGGAGAATGAGGACACGCATGTTCCTTCCTAGAAGGAAGCAAAGGGGCTGGTGAGATGGCTCAGAGAGTTAAGACACTTGGCACCTAGCATGTGGCCTGAGTTCAATCCCTGGGACCCACATGATGGAGAGAAAGCGGGACTACTCTGTGATATCTCCAGCCTTCACACACTACTCTGGAGACCAAGCCACAGGTTCACTGTGGAATCCTGAAGCAGATTTCCACCGTAAGGGATGGGGGTTAAAAGGCCACTGGCTCCCTGATGTCTGGGGTGATGGGCAGGTGTGGAGTCAGGAAGGAAGCCAGCCTAATCTAGGAGGAGCCGCCCCGCACTGAACTCCCACGTGGATCCTGTCCATCTGTCTCATCCTGCGCAAGGGTAACCACAGCTGATGTTGAACTTTGAACCTCCAATCCAAGGCAAGCGCACAGACAAAGCTATCATCAAGAGGATCATCGGCAAAGACAGACCACCTTCCCTTGAGCTAGCTGAAAATTTAATATACAGATAGGGCAGAGAGAGAGAGCGAGAGAGAGAGCAGCAAGCTCTGCCCATGCTGAAACAAATATGGGGCATATTAAATACATTCATAGAACCCTATTCCATGCTCGTTTATACACTTTTTCCCAGTGCTGAAGACAGAACTAAGACCTCGTGCATGCTGTGTGTGTGCTCCGCCACAGCTCCAGCCCCAGCCTTTAGGGTGAGAATCTTTATCCAAAGAGAAGTCATAGAAAAACCAAGCAATCATGGGGAGTGGAGGGACCTTTATCTGGCATGGGGAGCAAGATGTTTGCCCAGTTCCCAGCCCTGACCACTGTTCTGCCTTTCTTACAAAAGCAAGAAAAAAGTCCCTGCACTCAGGGGGCTGAGACAGGAGAATGGAGAATTTGGGGACCAGCCCGGGCTCCCTCTCCAGAGCCTGTCATTAGGTTAAACTGAATCCGGCTTGTCAGTCACATAAGTTTGCCATGCTTCAGGTGACTCATGGCTTTGCAATAGGGCAGGCAAATGTGTTGCAAAGAGTTCTGAGTCGGTGTCAAGATCAAACACCTATAGGCTTTCTAGAAGGAAAAGGAGACGATTGCTCCCTTGAACTGGAAGACTAACTCTCTCTTCCTGCTGTCTGAGGATCAGGATAGGATGCTGGGAAAGTCAACACTTGGCTGCTATAAAAAAGGCTCAAAGGGCACAAGCCTGCCAGCCTGTGCTCCAAGCTTTTCCTGCTTCTTATTGACAGAGGACCAGCTCACTCCTCTTCCCAAGAGCTACACCTCATAAACCCCAGCGGGGTGTGGCAGAAGGCTGATGAGGAAGGGGTTATCAAGATTGCTCTGAACAGGAAGTCAGTGACCAGAAGACAGGCGACACCCTGGACAGGTAGATTCACAGTTATTTGATTCCCACAAATTGTCCTGTGATCTTTACATGACACACACAATAAATAAATATAGCTAAAAAGAAAAAAAGAATAGAAATGATTTTCTTCATGCCTTCTAACTCAGTAGTTTGAAATTTTTTTTATTAGATATCATATTTTAATTATTTTCATTTGGAAACAATGTCACACTATATATAGCCCAGACTGGCTTTGAATTCTCAATCCTCCAGGCTCAGCTTCTCGAAGCTAGGATTACAGCTGAATACCTGGCTCTGCCTGTCTGAGAGATTCCAAAGTCAATTTTAACTTCTTGGATCCTGAAACAGATTCTTTCTAGGTTGACAGACACAGTGCAACTGTCACTTCGCGTCCCAAGCCCTAGCCAGGCTCCTGGGGGGAAGCTGCCAAGACCATGGGGGTACCTGGGCACCTCGTGTGGTTAAAGAGTAAGAAGCCATCTATGGAGATGGGAGAATCGTCCAGCTCATTGTTAGGACACTGAAAGTCTTTCTCACAACCACAGCCAAACTTCTGTTACAGTTTTTGACTTTGTCTTATTTGGTTCTCAAATATTTATCATCTGGGAGCAGGGCCCAGAATGAGAGACAAGCAACCTGAAGAAAAGGTGATCACATTCTTCATGAAGGGGAACAACACCATTGCTGGCCAGAGACTGAGGCCAGGAAGGAATGTGAAAAAGAGAAAAACTCCCATGGAGAAACAGCAAACACCAGTGTGCCCGCCACTTGTGCCACTAGCCACACCCCTGCCCTCTGAGCAGCCACAGGACCTATTACCCCACCATTTCTCTCTACAGACTGGGGCACCGTGAGGTGTTATCATTTGCTCAGAATCACACAGCAAGGCTGTCCCAATACAGGACCTAATCTTTTAAGCAAACACCCTGCCACTGTGCAGACAGTGTTCTTCCTGATACCACACAACAGCCACGAGACCCCCTCAGCAGAACCAAAATGCCCACAATCCCAAGTATCCAGCTGCCAAAGGATGCAGGCTGAGTCTCAGAGCCACGCCCAGAGACAAAGGGTCTGAAAATATCTTCTCGCTTCCTCAGCTCTCAATGAGGAGTCTGGTTGGGGGAAGAAGCCCATAGCCAGTTAAGGGTCCCACCTCTCCCAGCCAAGTGCCCTCTGGGCACAGAACATGGCGGAGATAGTCAGGGCTCTCCCCCTGGAAAACCTTACAGCTGGGACAGTATCCAGGATGTCCTAGGGACTGTCTTGTGGTGGGAGAAGGTGCAGGGTGTCCCATGATTGGTGGCTCAGCTGCTGTCCCAGTAAGAAGACTGTACCTGGGTTCCGCTGCCCCTCATGATGTCCTCAGGGATGGCATAGATCTGGTTCTCCATCTCCACCCTCTGGAGGCCATTGTCTGTCACCCTTACTCGAAGCACACGGAAGTTGGTTCCTCCAAGGTCCAGAGCCAGGAACTCTCCATGTTCTGTAGACAAAGGAGGGGCCACTGTCAATATGGGGAAAGACAAGAGCAAACGGCCTCCAGGAAACCAGGCAAGACTTCAACCCTCGAGTCCTCCGTGAGCATCAGTCACTCATGGGTGAGGGCGGTCAATTGGTTCACTTTTCCAGACACATCTGTCTCTTTCTTTCTTTGAGACAGTCTCATAGAGTAATCCAGGCTTGCCTCCAGAGCCCTAAGATTATGGGCATGCCCCGTCATACCCAGTTTCATGCTTGGTGTCCTTCCTTCCTTCCTTCCTTCCTTCCTTCCTTCCTTCCTTCCTTCCTTCCTTCCTT
>JABTXL010001605.1:906198-934336 GCA_025134845.1 Neodon shergylaensis | reverse complement strand
TTAACCAATGAAAGCAACAGATAAGATACAAGACCCACCTCCATCATAACTATATAACGCCAAAATATGTCATGGCGAAAGCAGTTACAGCAGAGCTCAGGCTCATCCTGGGCTGCCAGGATCTAGCAAATGTCATTGTCAAAGACTCTTGTTCCCAAACAGGTCAATCGTGTTGTCGCAAGGCTGGAGTGCGAGAAGCACTGCAGAGGATGGGCGCAGAGAGTGCATGGCAGCCCAGCCAAGCAGCAGCAGGGGCGGCGTTCTAGGACCAGATAAGGGGTCAGTATCCGGCACTGGACAGGAAGACAGGTAATGGGATTAAGTGGTGAAGCTGGGAAACCTAGACAACTGGATTGCATCGGCTTCACGAAACGCAGGACCATTCCTGGCCACCAGTTCATCTAGCCATGAACTTCCAAGGTTCCTCACTCGGTCCCCAAGTAGACGTCTACATTCAATTTCTGAGCCGGCCTTATAACAAATTCTACACTCCCAGAAAGGGACCTGCCCCAGCCTGTCCTACAGTACCCAACACCAGCGGCCTCTGCGGACTGCTATACACGGGCTATACATGGCCCTATCTAAAAAAACGACAACAACAACAACCAAAAAATCAATATACAACAAATGACCAGGTGTTTGACCCAGTACCCAACATATGTAAATACCACCCACTATAGAGGCTCTCAGCACAATCTTTGCTTAGATTGGCGGCACCACAGAAACCCACTTATTAACTGGCTTGTGCGCCTGCTGTTGCCTCAGGCCTCCGCGGCATGGATGTTGGTATAATACACAGCAACCAAGATAAGGGGCTCCGGCAGCTTCCACCCAGCCTATCGCCAAGCCGGTCTACCCTTATCACTGCCTGTCCTTGCACTATATGGCCCAGTATCACCATCTAATTGTCTCATCTGCGTAAGCGTTATCTCCCCGGACAATTTTCACTCTTCAAAGGCAGGACACGGGAGCGTGGCACACCACGGCCTCACAGATGAGGGGACCATGGAGAGGACTTTGTGGATCCGGCTGAACCAGGGTTCCCAAAAGAAGAATGAAGCATTGTTGTGCTAGGCACGTGGGAGGTACACGGAGAATAAAGCGTGTCATTGGGGGTGTGCTTCAGGGCTGGGCACTGGCGCTGAGCAGGCTACCACCTGCTTGCTCTGCAAATCAACTTTCCTTTTCTGGAGTACCTATCACTGAGGCTGAGAGAGCCTTATCACGGGACTATCTGTTATCCAGTACACACAGTACAGTTTCTGCCTCAGTGACTTCAGGATGGATGTGACCGTACCTCGTGCAAGGATGCTTTGAAGTATTTGAGTTTTCTTTGTATCCAGTGACTAGGGGGTTATGTGTCTTCCGGCAACTCATTATGTTGTGAGCTCTGTAGTAGGCAGGCTCATTTGCACAAAGCAAATGTTATGCCCTGTTCCTTCAGACAAAGATACGTTTTCAATATGGTGGCATTATAAACAACATGGCTAGGAACACCGGAGCTTACTCAAGGAACAGAGTTAAGTTGTCCTATAGTCCTATACACCACTTGTCACCTGTCTGTCATGCCACCTAAACCACCAGCACAATCTTATTTCAAAAGCTTGAGTTGAGCACTTGCTACACACACACACACACACACACACACACACACACACACACCTGGTAACTCTGGCCTATTCACGTTTGGTTCCTGCCTCAGCCTGTAGTGGTGTGAACTTGGGCAAAGTATTTGACCATCAAAACTTCATATTCTAAAAATGAGGATAAAAATCTCTTTTAGGGGCTGGTGAGATGGCTCTGACGGTAAAGGTACTTGTTGCCAAGCGTGACAACCCAAGTTCCATCCCCAGGACCCATATGGTAGGAGAGAACCTACTTCAGCAAGTTGTCCTCGATACTCACCCAAGTGCCCCCAAACACTAAATAAACATACATGAAAATAAATAAATAAATAAATAAATAAATAAATAAATAAATAAATAAATAAAATCATGCCTTATAGAATTTTTGTTTAAGTAAACTAATTGGAGTTAGAGGTGACTCAGCATGCTGAGCACTTGGTGCTCTTCTAGAGGTTCAGTGTTCAGTGCCCACTGGATGGCACAGTCTGTAATCCCAGTTCCTGTGGACCCAGTGCCCTCTTCTGACCTCCCAACAGAGCACATGGCAGACAGGTAGGCAAACACAACACTCATACACACAAAAATAAAAACTTTTTTTTTTCGTTTTTCAAGACAGGGTTTCTCTGTAGCTTTGGAGCCTGTCCTGGAACTTGCTCTTGTAGATCAGGCTGGCCTCGAACTCAGAGATCCACCTGCCTCTGCCCCCCAAGTGCTGGGATTAAAGGCATGCACCAATATCGTCCAGCTAAAAAATAAATAAATCATAACACATGTAGACACTCAGGATTAGTCCCTAGCTCATAAAATGTACTTCAGTTTCTTAGCAAAATACTTCTGTCCTTCAGAAGTCGATCCATTCATCAGAAGGTCACACTGAACCATAGATAGGGGCACAGTTTCCCATCAGAATGAGGACTGGTAAACATACCAATCTAGAGGGCACAGCACGGCAGAACACCCAGCCCCCTCCACCCCCAACACTTCAAGGGGCTCCTTGCAAGCCTGGAAAAGACCCACATTCATTCAGACAATGACCCTGAACTCATGCTCACTGCTGGGGTCAGGCTGGGTCAAAAGGCTTCAGCAAATATACTTATTTTAGGAATTGTACAAAAATCTTGTTAAACCAGATCTCAGAGATTCTCAAAAGGTTTTCCTCAAGGACACAACAAGATCAGGTACAAACACAGAGCAGCCTTCACTGCCCGGACCCTGCATAGCCTGGGGAACTATGAGTGGACTGGCCACGGACCCTGCATGGCCTGGGGAACTACGAGTGGACTGGCCATGGACCCTACATAGCCTGGGGAACTATGAGTGGACTGGCCACGGACCCTGCATAGCCCGAGGAACTACAAGTGGACTGGCCACAGCTCACTTCTTAGAGTTGTCTCCTCCCTCAGGTTCTGAGTCCACTTCTTGATTCTTCCAATGGCTTGGGCACTCTCCCCGCACTCCCAGATAAAGAACTCACACTAGCACCCCACCTTTCGTGAACCTCAGAAGTGCTGGTCTAGAACATAGATGATTCCGGGGACAAATAAGCAAGGTCTCTCTGCCAATGCTCAATCCCATCTCTACCTCCTGGGGCGCTGCCACCAAAACCAAGGTGCAGGTTCAACCTCCTGGCACTGGCTTTGAATCTTTTCTTCCCTGACCATCATGCCAACCCCCGAGGCCATTGACTATGTCTCCCAGACACCCCAACCTGTGCTGATGAACTAACATGGGCCTGAAGATTCTGTGCACACCCCACCCCTCCAAAACTTCCATCACCTCCACCATAGCAACAGAAGGAAACTACATTTCAGGGGCCCACATGCAAGGCCCTCTGGGATCTAGCCTCACTCAACTGTCACGCGACTATTTCCTGTCATTGGAAGGTTCCCTCCTAGATGGAGCTTGGTAAGATTCAGGAAGCTGGTGTATACAAAGGGTTCAGGAAGTTACCTAAACTTAGGAAGACCAGGAAGCCACAAACGCAAAAGGCCCCTCCCCTAAGGCTGTACCAACAGTAGCATGCGCTGTGGTAAGGAGACCACGGAGCTGCCAGCAAGTTGGGCAGGGAGCTGTAGGATTGCAGCTTTTCTAAGTGGTCACCTATGCTGGGATGGGCTTTGCTGGCATGAAGCTGTCTTTGAGTCACCCATGCTCCTGGAAGTGACCCCAATAAACCCATTTGCTCACCAGGCCGGACTTCAGTGAGGTGGTTTCTTTGGTTTGTGTTGGGGCCTAAGTAGATGGATGTTTGTCTACTTCTCCCCAGAAAGTCAAATAACACTATCTTTCCAATATTAGTCTCCATCAGTATAATAAAAACCTCTCGCTTAGTGGCATCATAAAAGAGATTATCTGATGTGGGAGTGTCATATATCAATCTGTTGATTTCATTGGTTAAGTAATAAAGGAACTGCTTGGCCCTCATAGGTTAAAACATAGGTGGGAGGAGTAGACAGAATGAATGTCGGGAGGAAGAGGAAGTGAGCTCAGACTCGACAAGCTCTACTCTCTGGAGCAGAGAAGCCATGCTCCGCTCTCCCGGGGAGACTCCATAGCTCCTCTCGGAGATACGCGATGAAGCTCCGACCCAGGATGGACGTAGGCTAGAATCTTCCCGGTAAGCGCACCTAGCGGTGCTACACAAATGATTAGAAATGGGCTAAATTGATATGAGAGAATTAGCCTAGAAGAGGCTAGATAGAAATGGGCCAAGCAGTGTTAAAAGGAATACAATTTCTGTGTTGTTATTTCGGGGCATAAGCTAGCCGAGCAGACGGCCGGGGTGCTGGGGACGCAGCCCGGCTGCTCCTATTACAACAATTATCCATACAGAGGATCAAACAACAGCTTCTTATTGCCGCCTTAGGGGCTAGAGAGACAGATGCCTCAGCAGTTCAGAGCACTGGCCGCTCATCAGGACCTGGATTCGATTCCCAGCACCACATGGCAGCTCCCAACCATCTGTAAATCCAGTCCCAGGGGATCTGACGCCCTCTTCTGGCCTCTGCGGGCAGACACATGTGTGGTGTATAGATATACATGCAGGCATAACACTCATACACATAAAAATATAGCAAATATTTTTAAGAATACTGGTCCGAGTGAAGGTGGTACACACATTTAATCCCAGCACTTGGGAGGTAGAGGCAGGTAGATCTCTGTGAATTTGAGGACAGACTGGTCTACAGACACACACACACACACATACACACACACATATACACACATACACACACACATACACACACATACACGCACACACATACACACACACGCACACACACACACGCACACACATACACACACACACACAAACTGGGATATATACAATGGCTCTTCACATTTTTTTTCCAGTTTGCTTGAACTTATAGCACTTTCTCGTGGAGCTCATAAAACAGTCTAAACACTATGAATGGAACTAGGCACAGGCTGGACAGAGAGCGGCTTCCATAGCCTACAGCTGTGCCCATCACCCCATGGTTGTCACGGCTAACCACCAGCACGGTGTGCTATCTATGTGGAACTGGGAAACCCAAACTGAGCCAAGAAGACTTGCTCAACACATGAGCAGAGGAAAACCAATGGCTGTCCGCAGGCTGACAAAGAAGAGTTCTGACCCCAGCTGTCCCAGCTGTTGGATGGCCATCCCATTCCCACAGCGGCCTTCCACTCAGCCCTCAGTGTTGGCGTCAGCCTGTGTTGACTTCTAAGGGTGAAACCAAGCTCTTGACTGAGACTAGTTTTCTGTGTCCCTGAACAAAGCCAACCAAGTGGACTCCCAGTCCAGGCATTCTTGGAGTGGTCACCCCCCCCCCACACACACACACAGTACCTGTCCCATCTGGAGTTGACCTCACGAAGGTGGGCAGCATTTTCACAGCTGCAGTAGGGTGCGTGGTGGCTCCTAGTCCTTTCTCCATCTCCTTCCGGAACCGCCTAGAAATCTCCAGAAGTGTCTCATCTGAGAGACGCATGTGGTACAGATATTGGTCAACCTGGAGCGGGGACAATAGATACCAATGGGTTAAATGAACTATAGTATAGTCATGAATAGTATAGTATTGCATGTCATGAGATATCACTCAGCCTTTCAAAAACAAACAAACTTAGGCTTGTAACTCAAGCATTCAGGAGCTGAGGCAGAGGCAGGAGAATTGCAGTTCCAAGGTAGCCTGAACAACACACTAAAGCCTTGTGTGTGTGTGTGTTCTCTGGAGCTGGCAGTTGAACTCCAGCTAAAAACATGCGGTGAAGCACTTCCTGGCATATACAAGACGCCAGCTGAATACCAACACTGCAAGAAACAAGGCAACGCAACAAAACCTATCAGGCCTGGTGGGTCCCCAAATTGTAACATTTTGGAGGCAGAGGTAGTAAGATCAGTTCAAAGTCATCCTTTGACACACAAAGTCACTTAGGCTACACATGACTCATCAAAATGAACAACAACAACAAAAAAAAATCAAAAGCCAAAAAACAAGAAAAACAACTTAATTTCTAGAGAATAGAGAACTAGGGGGAGACAGTTGGGAAAGAGAAGTCATTTCCAAACAAATCAAATTAAAACAATAACATCCTATGGCAGAGACTTGTGGCTTCTCTCTTCTCTTGTTGCCCAAACTGGCCTCACCTCACATGACCAGTCCTGCCAATCCGATCACCCCTCACCCTGGGGCTAGTAGCCATCACCTCCTCCCTGGTTTTTACACAATCCCCAGTTCTGTTTTTAACCTTCCCATCAGTTTTCCAGCCCCAACGTAGACGCTTCTGTTCCTGTGTTTAGTTTCTGCTAGGGGTTTCCCACTGTGGTGGTTTAGATAAGAATGGCCCCCATAGGGTCAAATATTGGAATGTTTAGTCACAGGGAGTGGAGCTGCTTCAAAAGATCAGAAGGATTATGAAGTGTAGCCTTGTTGGAGTAGGTGAGGTCTTATTGGAGGAAGTCTGTCACTGGGGGTGGGTGAGCTGAGGTTTCAAAAGTCCATATCAGGACCAGCGTCTCTCCTCTCCCCGGCTCGCCCTCTTCCCCCTACCCCTCTTATCAGGGTGGAGCTCTCATTGACTGCTCCAGCGCAATGCCTGTCTGATTTGACCACGACGATAATGGACTAAACCTCTGAGACTGTAAGCAAGCCCCCAGCTAAATGCTTCCTTTCGTAAGAATTTCCTTGGTCATGGTGTCTCTTCTGAACAATAGAACCATGACTAAGAAAGCCATCAAACATCCTAAGCCCCCCATAAGCTAGGCTCCGTCCACTTCCCCGTCATAGGGTGTGTCTGCTCTTTGTCCACATTCCATCTGTGCGGTAAGTCCAAGCTGTCCTCCGCTGCATTGAGGATCCTGAAACTACATGCATATCCCATCGTTTCCGCCGGCCCTGACCCCTCTCCTCCAGAGCCTGCACTGGCCCTCCTGAATACAACACTCAGGCCTTCCAGCTATTCAACGACTTGAGCTTTTTCTTGCCCTACACCTAACCCAACCCATACTTTGGAAATAATGCTCCAGGTCTTCCAATTTAGCTACACCCTGGTTAACCCACCCAATGGGCATTTAACCCTAACTTCCTGAACACCATAGCTAGAAGGCACCATGCTGAAGGGCACTAGTGATTTACTCTTGTGATGGGGGCAGCCTAGGGGCTAACTTCCAAGGAATAGATAACCCAAGAATCCTGACACAAGGTGGTGCATCCTTCTCCAGAAGGCACCGCCTCAAATGTGAAACATGGCAGTATTAGAGGCCCCTACTTTACTGTTTCCAAGAGAGGAGAGAACACCCCCTCTCCACCATTTGCCAGGGAGGTAGATGGAATCCCACATGGCAGAGCTGAGTCCTTGTGATGGGCCTCTCGGTCGCTTCCGAAGTGTGAAGTGTCTACAAAAGAGCAAATCCGCAGCAATCTCTCTTGGCTTATCTTCAAACTTCCTGAGTTTTTATTTTATTTTGTGTGTGTGTGTGCGTGTGTGTGTGTGTGAGAGAGAGAGAGAGAGAGAGAGAGAGAGAGAGAGAGAGACAGGGAGACAGAGAGACAGAGAGAGACAGAGAGAGACAGAGAGAGAGACAGGGAGAGAAGGATACCATGCAATTTGGGGACCGAGCTCAGGTCCTCCAGCTCCTAAGCTAAGTACTTTACCAACTGAGCCATCCCCAGCCCCACCTTCGGGGCTTTAATTGCTAATTGTTCTCATTCTTAACTCCAAGAAAGAGTTAAAAGGCTGCCCTTTCTTAGAGGCCTCTTACCCTTTGCTCAAGAGATCTTATCACCTTCCAGTAGCAGACAAAAATGATAATGGCACCATGGCCACTAGCAGAGGGTAAACATTTCCAGGCTGCCTACTAACCTAAGGCCCCTCCTGACCTGATCACTGTTGTCTTTGAAAGAACTTCTCCAGACCTGTGTTATAGATCCTAGCACCATAGCTTCCTAAATATGCCACGGGTGCCCATTCCTCCCTCAGTGGGTGCACTGTACTGGATGAACGGCAGCCAAGGGCCACCTCCAGAAGTGAAAGCAGTTTCCAGAACCCTTTCAACTGTCCCCAGGAGGACACAAGCCTGGAGTCATGGAAGATCTCTTAGGGGGGCGGGACAAGTTTTTACTTTCACACAGTAGAGGGACACCAACCAAAACACAAGTACTCTTAGGAAAGGGCAGCTAACATAAAAGTGGAGTGAATGTGTGTGTTTGATCACTGCATTTGCCCAACTTCAGGCTGAACGCTTTCAAATGTGCGGCTACTTCCCCCAATTCCCCAGAGGTTAGAGCCCCTTCACCCCAGTCTTTAGTCACAGCTAAATGGGTCTCGGATAACTCCTGCAGGGTCTCCAAATGGCCTCTCGGGATAAGGGTTTTCAGTCTGGGCTGCAATTGGGCATCACAGGAGGCGATTGCAGAGCCTCTTCTGTGTTGAGGGAGTTGTATTTCAGTTGTGTGTTTTTTTCTTATTGATTTTGTGTTTGTTTTGATTTTGATTTTCTGGGGAAGGGTAGAGAGAGAACAAGCTGGGTAGGTAGGGAGTTGGAGAGGATCTGGGAGGATCTGGGGAATGGGAAAAGACATAATCCAAAATGAATAAACATCAATGGTATTTTGATTGATATGAAAAAATTAATAGAAAATAATACTCAGCCCTAAGTGCAGGTGGTCAGGCCTGTGACCCCTGATCTTGGGAGGTGTAGGGAGGACAAACAAGGGTTCAAGGTCACCCTTGGCTACACTGAACATTTGAGGATGGCATAGACTCTAAACATTCGTTCCAGGCTGACCAAATGGGCACTGCTGGAGTTGAGGAGTCTGTGCCTCACCCCTCCCTGGAACAGGGTTCCACGGCGTTAACAATGTGATCAGACCTGGCCAGGTAGGTTCCTGGAGTCTTGTTGCCTTAAGTCAGTCATTTTCTTCTACTCTGCCAAGTCTTTCAGGCAAGTGAAGCAAGCCCGTGAACCTAGTACTCAAATAGGAAGACTGCAGCAAACTGAAAGCTAGCCCCAGCTACAGAGTAAGTTCTAGGCCAGCCTGGGCTATAGAGTGAGAATTTGCTTTTAAAAAAAAAAAAGAGCAGGTAATGGGACTAGGGAAAACTCAGCTAGCAAAGTTGCCTTAAAAACATAAGGACCTGAATTCCACCCCAAGAACGCATATTTTAAAAAGGGGAAGGCCTTCCCTGTAGGTCTCTATCTGAATGAGAAGCGGAAAACAGACTGGGCAGACCTGAGCAAAGCTAACTGGGGTCAGAGAAGAGAAGGCTGCCAGGCTACCCAAGATAAGGGCGCGTTAGAGAGCTCAGCTAGCTGATAGCCCGGAGATGCTGAAGAGATTAGAACTTCCTCATTGGGCAATTGGGGTCAGTTTCATTTCTCCCACAGCACCAGTCTGAAGGTGACTCTTCCTCCAGAGTTGGAGGTGGAGAGAGGACAAGCTATAAAGAAAAGCAAACACAGCCAGGCGGTGGTAGTCCATGCCTTGAATCCCAGCAATGGATTATCAAAGGTAGGCGAGTCTCTAGTTCGAGACCAGCCTGATCTACAGAGCAAGTTCCAGACCAGAGCTGCCTCAAATAAAAAAAAAGAAAGATAGAAAGAAAGAAAAGCAAACCCTATCCAGAAGGGAAGCCAGTATCATCCAGTCCTTCAAAACCTCCTCATCCCTCCAGCCTTGCCCGGTGAGAGAGGAAGCAAATAGCAGGCACGGTGGCTCAAATCTATAATCCCAGCACTAAGGAAGCTAAGCCAGGAGAATCACAAGTTTGAGGCCAGCCATGGCTACATAGCAAGACCTTGTCTCGTCAAAACAAAACAGAAATCTGGAGAAGAAACAAAGACCACTTGAGCATTTTAAAGTAGCCACGATGTTGGCTGGTTCTCCCTTGGCCAGTCAATGCCCTGCAGGATTTTATGGCAGGACATTTGGATGCCAGAGTCACCATCCTTCCTGCTATCGGCCAATGAGATGAAAATCCTGACTCCAGAAGAGCCTGTCCTTTCGCTTGACTGTGAGGAAGGACAAAGAGATCTGCGTTCAGCTCCTGTTAATGCCTTGGTCAAGAAATCCTGTGACCGAAGTTGACCTAAATCACCAAGTTGTTTCAGGAAGCAGATGGAGCATAAATAATACATGAACAACCAAATGATCAGTCATTTCTGAAAGACACACCCTCCTGGCAGAAACAGGGTAAAAAAGAGACCGCACCAGCTTCACCACAGCAGAGCAAAGCCGTGAAGGGAGCTGGACACACAGCTGATCCCCTGTCTCCAGTCTTTGGGTATCCTTATTAATAGTCAGAATGTTTTCTCCAGTGGTCCTGGAGGAACATTAGCCAATCTTTCTATTGGGTTCGAGTCCAAGGCCTGCCTGATTGACGAGAAAGTGAATTCAGGGTCAGTCTGGGTAACCCAGCAAAAGCCTGTTCCAAGCTTCGGCTTTCTCAACACTTAGGTTCCTGTCCTGAAGAAACGACTATGTCAACTGTCTCAGGGCTCTGCTCAGCCTGCCCTCCTACAGGACAGTTAGGAATGCGGGGCAACTATCACACAGCGTGAGGCATGCCCCTGCCACCATCCACGAAGACACAAATGTGCCTCTCCAGACGACCAGTGAGAGAAGCAGGCACAGTAGGAACAACCCACCCAGGGAGTCCATTCACACGAATCCAAGTTGTGAGGGTTCCAGGTTCAGGGATGCATGCCTGCAATCCCTGAACTAAGAGGTGAAGGCAGGAGGATCGGGAGAGTTCAAAGCCATCCTTGGCTTAGGCGAGCCTGGGATACAGTGAGAAGCCCTTCGGAGGAAGAGAGGGAGAATTGGCGCCAGAAAGTGGGGGTGACTGGTGATACAGGATGGGTGGCGCTGTTAGCTCACACTTATTTAGTCTCTTATGTGTATCACACTTCAATTCAGAAAGCTAGGAAGCCTGGACCTGATGGCACAGGCCTGTAATCGCAGTAATTCACGAGGTCCTGGGTTTGATCCCCAGTAGTACAAAAATAATTTAAAATACACCAGGCTGGTGAGATGGCTTAGTGGGTAAAGGAGCTGCCAAGCCCAATGACCAGGGTATGATCCCAGGAACCCATCAGGTGCAAGTTGTCCTCTGACTTCCACAAGTGTGTGTGCAAGTACACACACAAATGCATATACACACACAAAACAGACAAACACAACTAAAATTTAAAATATGTACCTGATATATACACCACTGATACTCCTTTATATGGCACACAGCTGTAATCCCAGCACTTGAAGGGCTTAAGACAGGGAGAGTTCAAGTATTGGGCCAGCCTGGGCTACATAGAAAGACCCTGTATAAGAAAGTAGGAGCAACAAAAGGCAGATATCAAGAACTTGTCCCTAGCCTACATACTATGTGTGTGCAGTCAAAGCACCCAGATCAGAGAGATCAAGAGGGCAGGTGAGAGAGGACACTCTGCTTTAAACCTGGCCACACGCTGCCTTCCATGGACCGTGTGCTGACACAGGCTTGCAGCACAATTTCAAAAGAATTTCGTGTGTGTGTGTGTGTATTGCATTCTTTGCCAATGTTTTACCACCAGCCTTTGACAAGGAAACCAAGGCTTGGAGAAGCTTTCCCAGACCACAAGGCTAATCCCTGGCAAGGGCCCACGACGTCAGGTGGTCTGTTCACTGGGCACCCCTACCTGGGGCACAGGTGTGTCCATCCTGGGAAAGCTAGCAGATGCTCTCCGTGTCCTTGTTAATTATAATGGTCTCGGACTCCTTCTGGCAAGGCCAAGGCTGAGTGGAGGACAGCAAATTTATGCTCTGAAGTTGTCAAGGGAAGCCCAGGTATATCCAAAAGGAGGAAGGGGTGACCCAAGGAAGAAGACACAAGGATGAGCTACAACCCGTGCTATCTGACCCCAACTGGTGCAAAATAACAGATCCGCTGAATGCTTTCTTCAAATGGGAGAGGAGGCTCTTTGCTGGGGCGGCCCTGCCATCTTGGGGAGCCTCCAGCTCTGACGCACAGCGTGTTCACGAGCCCGAGGCAGTGTGGTGATGTGGAAGAGGAGGAAGCATGCAGGCCACGCCCCCAGGATCCTCCTGCCCCGTGATGAATCACAGGCCTTCCTGTTCGCCCAGTTCTCACTCTTAGCCACATGGAATGAGACAGACCAGCGGCCAGGAGGTGGGCAGCGGGGATACCCAGCCTGGGCCCTCCAGTTCCCAGTTTAGTTATTGTATCCTAGAGGGAGGCAGTGGTGCAGCAAACAACAGGTCCCAGGTATGTGGGACCCTGGCTTGATCCATTTACCCATGAACCGATCGAGTGTGCCAGGGCTGGGCACCAAAGACACCAGGGTAAAGGAGACAACAGACTCTGCCAGCAAGAGGCAAAGATGCCAGGAAATACTTACAAAGCAAAGGTGAGGACAGACAACTGTAGGATTGCTATTATAAAACACAGGCTGAGAACCACTTTCTGTTTTTGCTTTGCTTGTGTTTTTGAGAATTTAGCCCAGGCAATCCCAGTGCCCTGATCACCCAGGTGGAATTCAAGGCGGATGGTGCCACACTTTTTTTTTTTTTTGCTAGGCGGTGGTGGTGAACACTTTTAATCCTGGCACTTGGCAGGCAGACTGATCTCTGAGTTCAAGGCCAGCCTGGGCTACAAAATGACTTCCAGGACAGTCAGGATTGTTACACAGAGAAACCGTATCTCAAAAAAAATTTATTTTTATCAGTCTATAGTCAAACATATTTTAAAATGATGGGTTAGGGAGAAATCTCAAGATGCCTCAACCCTAGAATTACAGAAACCAAGGAATGGTTCAGGTGGGAGAAACCATCTTCCCTGGAGAAGAGCACACTGAATGGTTATCCAGTACCAAGAGGTCAGCCTCGAAAACATACACATGAGTACATGTTTATATACACAATCCACATTCATACACACTACATATACACATATGTACATGTTTATATACACACATCCACATTCATACACACTATATATACACATGCATATACAAGTATATGCAACAAGGAAAAAGTCATGAATTTGAAAAAAAGCTAGGGGAGATACAAAAGGGGTTGGAGGGAGAAAAATCGAAGGAGGAAATGACGGACCATTATAATCTCCATACAGAAACACTGTGTTCTTCATTCATATTTAACCCCAATCCCACTTCTGCTGGTCCCCTTTGTGTTTCTAAATAGTTCCCCTCCTACTCCCCTCCTACTTTTTTTTTTTTTTTGGTTTTTCGAGACAGGGTTTCTCTGTGGTTTTGGAGCCTGTCCTGGGAACTAGCTCTTGTAGACCAGGCTGGTCTCGAACTCACAGAGATCCGCCTGCCTCTGCCTCCCAAGTGCTGGGATTAAAGGCATGCGCCACCACTGCCCGGCCCCCTCCTACTTTCTTACACTTTGTTTTATTTTGGTTTTGTTTTTCAAGATAGGGTTTCTCTGTGTAGCCCTGGCTGTCCTGTAACTCTGTAGACCAGGCTGGCCTCGAACTCAGAGATCCAACTGCTTCTACCTCGCGAGTGCTGGGATTAAAGGTGTGCATCACCGCAGTCCAGTTTCATTTTTCTTTTAATCGAGATTCTGCATATGAGAGAATATGAAATTTATCTTCCCGAGTCTGGTATATTCCAATCAAGTGAGCTCCAGTTCCATCCATTTCCCTGCACGAACATAATTTCACTGCTCTTCATTGCGGAATAAGATTTCATGTGTATACACCACATTTTCTTTAGCCAGTCCATCTATTGATGGACATCTATTGATAGTCAATAAGTTGACTATCATGAGTGGCTGCTGCATTGACCATGGATGTGCAGACATCTTGGTTCCGGGCTGACTAGACATGCCCCTCCCATTCTCACTGCTCCCAGAACACTACAAGCACCAACCAAGTCTTTGGCATATTTGTGATGCCAGCAATTCTCAGTATTCAAGTTGAGTTAGTACTGGGTTATGGTTACCAACATGGGGCTATGACAACAACAGGAATACGAAGAGCTAGTTACTCCAGACTGACAGGTGCTCATGCCTGACCCTGCTCTTCAGGCCACTACTCTCACTGTGGGATGCTGACACCATTTCCTCCATGGTCACCTGCCTGTCCTGCCTGCTAAGCTTGGCTCCCTAGGGCCCTTTGCCTTCTCTAGACAGCCCCAGGCCAGGGACCACACAACCTGCCTTGCAGCTTCCTGACCCACAGAGGCATCTTCTCTCATTCTTTCTATAGCCACTGTCTACCTGCTGAATCAGATCTCTCGGGGTTTGTCTCTCTGCTCCGCGTAACAGCCCAGAACTCCTCCCCCAACCCAAGACCACACCTATATGCTCACAGGCCCAGGGCCACCTTGGCTGCCACCTGTGGAAAGGGCAAGGCTATCCACAGTAAGGTGGCCCAGTTGGGCAGTACGTTATACAGTCCCACAGCGACAGACAGCCCACAGAGTCAATCAGACTTTTCTTTAGAGGAACCCACGCCCAAAGATGACACTGAAGGAAACAGGACCAGGACAGTGAGCCGGAAACTTAGTTCCAGATTTGGGACTTGTGGGAGATATTGGACCAGTCCCCTTATACACCGCAGCTGGTTTCTTTACCGTAAAAGGGCTTGGATGACATCATCCCTAAGGTCCCTTTCCAACTGACACCTGACTCATAACCCAATAAAACAGCCAACCTTCTCCAGTTGTCCCAGGCTGCTTTGTGTTGGGGGTGGTGAAGTGCACGGGCTCCAGAGTGAGGCCGCCTGCCCGGGTTTGGATTCTGTCTCGCCCTTGGAAAAAGGCTGACCTGGAGTCCTTACCTGAATGGCATAACAGAGCTTTCTCTGCAATAGAGCTAGAGGGTGGTCTGAGATACCAGCTCCTAAGCACAAGGGATATTTATCTTTAAGATCTTTATAGGAGATCCAGCGCAGGTGGCTCACACAAACAATAGCCCAGGTATCTGGAGGGAGGCTGGGGCAGGAGGGTGCTGCAAGTTTAATGGAGCCTGAATAACACACTGAGTTTCGGGCCAGCCAGACTACGGTGTGAGACCCTGTCTCAACCCTCTCTCCAATAAAGACCTTTACAGCTAGGAGGAACAGATGAGTCTAGAAGGCTTCATGAAAAGCACTAACAAGAAAAACATAGTAAGTAGGAAAGAAGAGCCCCTCAACTGGGAAAGGAAATTAGGGGCAAATGCCCTTGCTGAACCCCAGATGTTGGATCTGTCCTCATCCCTTCCTTTATCGGGCATTAGAGAGGCCAAAGGGAAAGTTGGGTGCAAGGGCTTTTCACAATGTGGAGTGTGCCCACACCTCCAGGGACAGGGACACTAACACCCAGGCAGGGATGATGAGAGAAGGTTACTGGATGGATTGATCCCATTACTTCTAGGACTTCTGGGACAGGCTCTGAGATAAGGCTTCACGAAGCTGCCCTAGAGAAGGAGTCTCGACATCTACAGACAGAAGCACTAAGCACTCATGACCACCATGAAATGAGTCTCTACTTCCCCAGCCAAGACTCCCAGGTCCTAACTACAGAATACAAAACCTATTCAAGATATACAAGGGGCAGAGTGGGGTGGGTCACACCCATCACTCGAAGGTCTGAAAACTCATTATCATGAGTTTGTGACTAACCTGGACTACATTAGTGAATTTCAGCCCAGCCTGGACTGCAATATGAGATCCTGATGTTCTCCCCCGCCACACACACAAAGAAGGCAGGGGACAGGATATAGTTCAGGGACACAGAATCTGTCTAGGCCCTGAGTTTAACCCTTGGCACCTCAGAAAGTAATAAAGGAATGTCAAGGTGAAGACTGTGGGTTCCCGACAGAGACTATTACAGTGTGGCTCAAGAAGGCCCCATCTAAGCCAGGCAGTAGTGGCGCACGCCTTTAATCCCAGCACTCAGGAGGCAGAGGCAGGTGCATCTCTGTGAGTTCAAGGCCAGCCTGGTCTACAAGAACTAGTTCCAGGACAGGAACCAAAAGCTACAGAGAAACCCTGTCTCAAAAATCAAAAAAAAAAAAAAAAGACCCATCTAATGAACCAAAAGAATGAGGGTATAACTGTCACCTTCAGGCCCTAAGGGAAGAAGCTCCATGAACCCAAGGCAGCCACACCTCCCCTGGTCGGGTGCTATGACTTCAGCACAGGTCAGCTCCAGGACTTTCCCCAGGGGAGCCAGCGTCTGGAGCAGATGACAGGAAGTCTGCCAGTCCCCAGAGGGGCAGGCTTACTAATCGCCCTGGGCACCCTCTGCCCTTTCGCTCCTGAAAAAGAGTTACTGGAAGGCGGGTGGGTGCAGGATTCCCCAAAGAGCACATGCTTCAACGTGGGGTGCACCAACAGACACCTAAAGTCTGAGTAGAGGTGCCACTTCCCCCAGGGAACCAGAAAGAATACAAGTTAGAAAGTTTCCTAACTGGCCCAAATTACCGATGTTTGTTGGGTGGATAACCAGGACTCAATCCCACAAGCCGACTCCATCCTGTAACCAAGAACCTGCTGCTTTCAGGGGTCATCAGCCTTTCGCCCCAGCTCAGACGTGTGGAAAGCTAACAAGAAACTCCCACAGGGCCAGAAGGAGATTCTCCCGGAGGAGGAGACCGTGATTCTTCCCCGGTGGCTTCCTGGAACCAGGGCACAGCCCAACCTTGTGAGCCTGCCCTTCAGTGATGGGTGGGGGCTTGTTTAAGGCTGTGGTCTCACAACTTCCTCAGATTCCCACGTGACGCACTATTGAAAGGTGGGGGCTAGCAGGGCATTTGAGAAGTCAAGAAAGGAACATCACTAAGATCTAGATCAGCTCAGGTTTCAGTGAGACTGTCAAGGAAGGAAGGAAGCTGGGTCTGGGGGTGCACACCTTTAACCCTAGCACCCAGGAGGCAGAGATTGTGGATCTTCTTGTGAGTTCCAGACCAGCCTGGCCTCCATAGCAGTTTTAGGCAAGCCAGGCATACATACAGTGAGACCCTGTCAGAGAGAGAGGAGAGAGAGAGAGAGAGAGAGAGAGAGAGAGAGAGAGAGAGAGAGGAATTGAGCATGTAATTCAGTCTGTAGAGTGCTTTCCTATCCTGCCTGAAGCCCTGAGGTTGATTCTAACACACTTGAAACAAAGATAGTGGCAGGCAGGAGGGTGGAGGCGGAATCGAATTTCAAGGTCATCCTCTAAGGCCCAGAGAGTTGGAAGTCAGCCTGAGCGATTTGTCTCAAAAAGCAAAAAGGAAATAAAATTCAATGATAGAAGGGGATAGCCCCTCATACAGAAAATTTTCTACCTCCAAATGTCTGAGGACCCCAGCTGGAAAGCCGCTAAGACAATACCACCACCAACCCAAGCAAGCCCTGCTGGGATCGGCACAGCCAATAAAATCCGGGGTGACTTGCCATGCCCCATTCCCGAAGCTTTGAAATGGCAATGGCTGACTACACGGTGTCCAAAACCAAACCAAACTGGCTGACTTCAGAACTCCAGGATAAAGGGATGGCCCCTCTTATCAAGAGCGGGTCTTCAGAAGCCGGGGGGGGGGGGGGGGGGTCTTGGCTTTGGTGTCTTGTTTCGGGTAGAGCTTACTCTAGCTATGACTTTTTAAAACTCTGGTCTGTGTTGTTCTGTTTTTCCCCAGAAAACAGCTGAATGAGTTGTCGACTCCTCAAAAAGAAAAGTTCAGCTCTGAAAATCATGTTATCTGTTCATTCCTGCCCTTGGGAAGTAGGAACAGGAAGCCCAGGAATCTGAGGCAATCCTCCCTTACAGGGCTAGCCTGGGCTACATAAGACCCTTGCTTCCATGGGGGATGGAGGTAATCTTCCTACTGCCTCCTGTCTAGAGCTGAGGTCCACCCTTCCTCAGACAAGGAGGGTGTATGAGCCTATTTATTATAGGAGTGGAGTTAAATGTCACCTTTCTGGGTAGTGAGACAGTTTGACCATGGCTAAATTAACTCTGCTTCTCACCCCCTAAGAAACTAACCTTCTGTTTCTCCATAGACAGGACACAGGCCTTGACACAGGAAACACAATCACTCCCTGTCTCCGCTCCCACCCAGCAGCCTCAGGTTAAGGAATAGCCGAGAGCCGCCCTTCCTCAAAGGTCCACACACCCCGGTGCCCCTCACTGACTCCTCCACCAGTGCCCTTCCTCCATTCCCACACTAACTCTAAGCACTCCATCCACGATCAGAAACCGTGATGATCAACTGGAGCAGCCTGGATTCTCCCTGCCTGAGGAAGGATTCCAACTGAAACCCATCAGCCTTACCGCAGGGTGTAGCTAAACCAACGCCAAAGAGCAGTGATGTAGGCACGGAGCGGGTAGAAGACAGAAAGCAGGAAAGAGGAGGCATGCATGCAGACAGGAGAGGTACAGAGAGAAAAGTCAGACTTCATTCGTGATCAGGGCCGTGAGAGCGCAAGTGCAGAAAGACCTAGTGAGAGCTGGTGGCTTACAACTTTAGGAAATGAAACTGGGATGAGGGGTGGTCGGTGGGGCTGGAGAAGGCTCCTCCTGAAATACGCCAGTCTAGCTCCAAGACTAGAATCTGGAAAACTCGCGGTGTCTGGAAGGAACGCGCAGACCAACTGACAGGCTTGTAGCTGTCAGAAGGTAAAAAGGAATCCAGGGCCTAGGAAGACCCAGTAGGCACCAATGTCGTTGCTCAAACCAACCCAGGAGTTGGCTATACCAGTGCCCCCAGCCCACCCCGCTGGTTCAAAGTGTTCTCAGCACCACAAGTGAACGCTCCAGCCTACTGTTCCCATAGCAGGCAAGTGTGTGGTCAAGAACAAGATGTTCCTACCAAAAAGAGCAGAAACCACCCTGGTGTTCTAAAGTGATCTTGAACAACTTTATCTTGACCTCAGCTCCTTGCCAATAAAATAAGGAACACTCAAACTAATCACGCTTATCTCCAGAAGTTATTTGACTCTCCGTGAGCTAACAGCCGGTGTCAGAAGCTTAGAACAGCTCTGTTCACAGCAGATGTTCCGTATGGAATTCCACTTTCAGTTAGCAACAGTGAGCACAGACTCTGCACTCTAGGACACTCTGTTCACTAGGACATTAGAGGGGCTAGCTGTAGCCAGTGAGTCACCTCTCAAACCCTGAGACTAGAATGAGATCATCTCTGAGGGGTCCCAGAGAAGTGCAAATCAAAAGCCAGGCATGGTGGCCAAGGCCCTTAATCCAGAGGCAGAGGTAGGCAGATCTCTGTAAGATGCTAGCCTGGTATACAGGTAAGTGCCAGGCCTCCAGGGATAGTAAAAACCTGTCTCAAAAAAATAAAAATAAAAAAAGCAAGGAAGTTCAAGGTCAAGGTCCCGAGTGGTGGTGCGAGTGGTGGTGCACACCTTTAATCGCAGCTTTTGGAAGGCAGAGGCAGGCAGATCTCTGCGAGTTCAAAGCCAGTCTGGTCCTGTGCCACCCCCCCCCCAAAGAAAACCTAAAAATCTAAATCAAACACTTCTCAAAGACTCCAAAATTAAACCGGAGTTTCATCTTTCCTAATTCCTCCTCAGCGCAGAGACACTCAAGATACTCTGCGCCTTTTCTCAAACTGCAGGGGATTGAACAGCTTTGCACACCTAAGCCAGATCAGAGTCTAAACTGGGAGGCTAAATCCCATGGCACACCTGGTTTAAGTTACAGGCCTGATTTGATTCTGCCCCTATTGGTAACTTAGAGGAAATACATCCAAGTGTCCTGGGGTTAGGAACATAAAAAGCCAGGGCCCAGGCAAGTCCTCATAAAGCCAGCCGGGCAGTCACCTGCAGCTGGTAGGAAGCAATAAGCCTCCCAAGGGGCTCAGGGTCCTGTTGTGAATAAACCACCCTTCCAGACACCCGAGTCAATCCTCTTTCCACTCCGGGGAACAGATGACTCCGTGCCATGCCCCTTAGGGTGTCTGTTATACGTTCACAGTCCCACAACCTGAAAGTTCATAAAAAGAATTCAGGTGTCCAGGAGGGAAATTCACTCTCCTTACGATTAAGGGGCCTACGATTTTAGGAACTGCCAAAGATTGTAGTATCTTGAACAGAAAAGACCAGAGGAATCAGAGTCGTGCCAGCTCAAAGACCTCACTCATCCCAAGAGATTAGAGAGAACCAACCAAAAGAGAAAAATCTCAACTAAATCAGGTGTGAGGTTCATCTGCCAGGGCCCTGGACACATCAAGAGCAATCTATCATCCCGTCCTACGCACTCAGGACCACGGGCGGGTGGGGGGGGGGGGGTTGGGTGCATCCTAGGACGTGCTGAAGCCACTTCCCTAAAATCTGTTCCCACGAGACACTGAAATTTCAAGTGTGTAACTGAGCAACGGCTCAAAGCTCTAACACAACCCTCTGGACAGCACCCCCCCCCCAATACTAGACCATTCCCTGTCTCAAATCTTGGACTAGGGCCCAGGACAGGAACCAATCCCCGTAATCCTGGGCATTTTAGAAACTCAATTCTCCCGGGAGTTAGAGCACTCCGAGCTTGGCTCTGGTCCACCCCCACCTCCCTACCCTGAGGCAGAGAGTGAGGCTCCAGGCAGGGCCCGAGGCTCTTTCTTATGTAAATGACCCGCCGCTCTACCGAGAGCTCGGATTCGCCAGGGCTGTGGAGAGTGAGGTGGGCACAGGAGGGTCTGGGCGCTGAAAGGTTCGCTTTCAGAGGCCAAAAAATACAAAAGAACTCAGGAAATCCTGGGGTGGGAAGGTGAGTTCACTTCGTGTAACTTTTAGTAGCAAACCAGAAAGTACTATCCAAAATCCGCCAACTCAGAGGCCGGACGCGGGGACTAAAGGAGGGGCGGTCCCCAGGAAGATCTGCTGTGAGGGGGCGCCCCTTTCGAGCCTCAGTTCCGGGCAGTTCAGTTCCGGGGAGGGGGCGCGGCGGGCCACTCTTTCTGCGCCCTTTCCCGCTCCTTCCTGGGTGGCTTCTTTTATTTTTTTATTTCCGATCCACCTCCAAGGGGCGCCACGAGGAACCGATAGCCTCTCCAACGCGTCCTTAAGAGCCAGAGGGCCGGGCCCCGGCTGCTACACACTGCCACCGCGCCTCCTCCCCTACACTGGATTCTTCCCCACGTGCTCTTGCCGGAACTCGGGCTGCAGAAGGGGGCTCCTCCCACGTGGGCGCAGCAGACTCTGACTACGTGCAGGGCGACCCGCCCCTCTAGAAACCAGGGATCTAAGCGTGGGGAGAGCGCGCGCGGGTCGCGGGGAGGTGGGTATCTCGGTGGTGCGCGCCCTGGCCCAGATGGTGCCTAGCAGACGTGGCTTCTCGTGCCTAGGACTTTCCTAGCTACCCAGACTGGTTCCACGTCCCCAGCCCCGAAGGAGGAGGAAGCAGATCCCCTACGCGCTCGATTCCCGGAGAGCACGCAACTTGGTCCAAAGCGAGCCAGCCTTCCCCGCTCGTGGTGACTTACCTTCTGCACTTGGTTTTGATTGAGCTCGGTGAATAAGCAGGCTATCATATGCGAGGCGATCATCTTGCTGAGACCAGACGGGGCCCGAGTAGAGAAACCGAGACTCGAGCGCTAGCGGGGGAGCGCAACGCTTTGTACGCAAGCACGGGTGTTTGGTTGGGATTGAGGACTCCAGGAGTCACACAAAGAAGGTTCACCACGGTGGCTCACCAGCTGGGAGCCTCGAGTCTCCAGAAACAAGTTTCTTTTTTTCGTTTAGTTACAACTACGGAAAGTGCCTAAAGTCTCGCTCTTGGAGACGGATCTAGCTGCCCAGAGTCCAGTCCAGTCACTAACTTCAGTCACAGGGTCACTAAGGCTTAACTTGGGAGGAATGACAGTGCTGCTCCACTCCGACGATCGAGCTTCTCAGGGTCACTGGCGTGATGCTCCCGCCCTTGGATCCCCTTAGCTGAGTAACGCGGAGAAGCCTGTGGTGTCCTGGGACTCCAGCACTGGAGTTTGCTGCAACAATGTGGCTTATTGAGGGGCTGCCGGCTCTTTGGGCCGCCCCGGACAGTGACGTGCACGCGTTCATTGGCTGCGGGAAGAGGGTGTGTGAGCTCTTCGGCTGCCCGCCCGCGATTCATAGCCAATCAATGCCCAGAGCCCGCGGGTGCGGCCGCTCAGACACCGGAGCAGGCGTCCAGAGAGGCGCGCCGGAGGCTAGGGGCGGAGCCCTGCGCCGGGGATGGGACGTGTGTTCCGTGGCAAGGGCCTGGGACTCCAGGGCGCATGAGCCACCGCCGCGTCAGGCACGGCTTCGGGTGGGGGGGCGCGTGATCGCGGACCCAAGAGATGTTGGGCGACTGGAAAGACAAGTGATTAACACCAACACACGCCCTGGGCGGACAGGGACACAGTCTGGTATCCGCGGATCATGTGAGGGGCTGCCACTGCTCTGTCACAAGTATGAAGCATCTTAATTTTCATCTTGATTTTGGCTCACTCAGCGGATCCCTGCATGCCTGAAGCGAAGTAAGCCAGTCCTTACAAAAGTCAGCCCCTCTTAACAGTCATACCAATAGCGTAAGGGTTTTACTAACCCCGTTTTACAGATTAGGGAACCGGGCGCTGTGCTGTTAATGAGATTTGCCCAAGGTCACATCGCTAACAAGTGGTAGATGAAGACAGGAACCCGTATCACTCCGAAACGGAATTCTCTTCCCCATTGTATTATCCAGTCTTTCTGGAAACCAGGAAAGCAAACGGCTGGGGAGAAACCTTGTCAGTAGCTGGGACAGATAAGTGGGAGGAGAAAGTGAGTAGATGGTGAGTATGTAGCTGCTTGATCCTAGACTCCGGTAGTGTGGAATGTTTTATAAATGCCAAGAAGAACCCAAGCCTCCGCCTCAGCTCATGCCTAAAGCCAGACTCCAAGTTTGCATATGAGTAGAAGCCAGCAATATTGAAATAGCACCTCAGGTGACCTGAGGCTGGTGCTGGTGGAGAATGGCAAGTCTAGAGTTTATAGAGCGCATGGAGGGATGGGAAACTCGAGTTCCAGCTAGCCTCACTTCCCAAGCTCTCTCTCCACCTCCAGTGGCTTGTGCTAAACCTACAACTTTGTGCATGCTAGAAGAGCACTCTGCCGACTGAGGTACACCCCAGCCCGTTTTTCTCTGCTGAGCTGCCTTCCTCCACAACCTCTGATGTGGTTCATTTATTTCCTCTATGAATGTTTAGTCCCAGCACTGCCAGTAGCAGTTATACCATCTACACACAGGTAATTCACAAACCTAAATCTACAAGCAAGGACTTTCCCCAGGGCTTCTGTCTGTCTTAACCAACTGTCATTTGTCACCCCTGCCCTGGTGACTAGTATCTCACACTTAACTTGTACAAGGCTGCACTTAACTCTTCTTCCCATTTTTTCCCCTTTGTCTCCAAAAATGGCATCCATCCATGATTCTTTGCTGCTACTCTCTCTCACATATCCACACCATCAGTGAGCGAATGGTTTAACATAGCAACGAGGCCAGACCCTCGTGGCCAAGCTACGAAGCTCTACCAGGGCCCATTTTATAGTGCTTAACTTCCAAGTTTGGCTGCCTCTAGCTTGACCACTGTGATTGCTCCTTCCTTCCGGAGCTAAAGAACAGGCTTGTTTCAAATACAAACCATTGCTGGGTTTGGTGGCATACACCTGGAGTCCCAGCCCCGGGGACGGGGGGGGGGGGGGCAGAAGAGTCAGGAATTCAAGGCCAACTTGGATTACTTGAGACCCTGGGCAGACAGACAGACCCTGGAAAGATAAATGATAGATAAGATCAACTTATTATATAAGTTGATCTTTTTTTCTGTCTTAAAACCATTGGTTTCCAGTCTTCAAATAAAATTCAAAATCCTAATGACTACTAGAAGAGAGCCGAGTTCCAGGACAGTCAAGGATACACAGAAAAACCCTGTCTGAAAACAAACAAACAAAATACAGTTTTTCCTGTCTCAGCTCTCACACCCAAGTAGTGAGCTATCAGATATGTGCCACCACACCCAGCCTATTCTCTAAGTGTATGTCCATCCTGTCTTTCCTAGTCCAAACATCAAGAGTCCAGGTCTATATTGTTCCCTTATATTTTCAGGGCCTAGAATGGAGGCGCTCTAACACAAGGTAAGTATGCCACGGGTATTTGTTGTGTAAATTAGCAGATGATTTATAGTGATGGCTATTATGTCATATATGACTATAAGATACAAAAGAGGGACTTAGTTCTCCAGTCCTTCCCACCGACCTACCCATCACAATTCATCGGTATCTTTCACCTAACTGCAATGGCCTCATAACCCAGCTTCACTCTTCAGACACAGATAAACTGGAGGTGTCTGACAGGGACTTGGATTCCCAAGAGAGAGAAACCTAAAGCAGAAGCAGTGGTCCATCAGATTTGTCTTTGTAGGACAATAGCTGCCTTCCGCGTGAATGGGAGGAAGGAATCAGAGAGAGGCTGAAGCAAGAAGAGACAGGAACTCTCAGATAAGATAAAAGTCGGGCCAAGACACCGGCGAGGCAGGGAGTCTGATTATGGCTGGCTTTAGGTGTTCAGAAGGTTAAAGATAGACAGCAAAGAGAAAGAAAAAGAAACCTGCTTCCTAGAAACACTCAGAGGCTGGTAAGATGGCTCCGTGGATAAATGTGCTTGTTGTCAAACCTTGACAACCTGAGTTTAATCCCTAGGACCCATGTAATAAAAGGAGAGAATGAACTCCGGAAAATTGCCCTCTTACCTTCACACACATGCTATGGCATATATGCACCAACACACATAAACGCACAAAATCAATAAATGTAAAAAAAAATTCTAGAGACACTTAAAAACCAATAGTTAGCTCAGTATGTAAAATCCATTTTCCTCCAAAATCTAAGATCAAAGTTAGTAGGGTCAGGTCAGCTATGATCCCCTCTTTATGGACTAATTCTATTTATTTATTTATTTTAGAGACAGAGACTCATATAGCCCAAAATCTGCAGCCAAGGAGAATCTTGAACTTCCCATACTCCTGCCTCCAATCCTCCCCCCCCACCCCCCGCCACCCTGTGCTGAGGTTACAGGCATTGACTACTACACCTAGCTTATTCGGCTCTGGAGATCAGAGTGTGTGCTAGGCAAGGATGGCATCAACTGACTGGTACATCACACCCATGCTCGCACAGACACACGCTTCAGTACTCTCTCCATTCTCTCTTCTGTGAGGACGAAGTCATGATCACAGGGTGCTTATGTGCTCCCTGGCAAAGTTCCCAGAAACTGGGAGGTTGGCTGGAATAAGTGCTGTGGTAGTCCCTAACGCACATGGATGTGATACATCAGAGGACAGACACCCACACGAGATCGGGGGCTGCAGCTGTGTTCCGACCTCAGCGTTCTCCCTCTCCCTATGCACACACGGGCACAGATGCTGAAGGCTGGTAGAACAGCCATACAGTTTACACTCCACATTCCAAGAGAGAAACCAGGCGGCGCGTGTTGACTAAGCCCTTCCAGCGTGCAGGAGGCTCGCAGAGAAACACTGAAGGAAACAGGTGGTTCTTGCCCCTAAAGCATTACTGTTTTGTTAAAGACATAAAATGAGCCCATGGAACAAATATTATAGATTAGGGAAATGGATCCTAGAAGCCAAATGTGTTTGTGTCTTTAGATGTGATAGAGCCTGCGAGTCCAGTGAGTATGAATCTCAGTTTTCTGATTTCATACCTAGTTGGTTCAGGTCTGGGATCTGGCCTTGTCTCTGCATGGGATTGACCTGAGTCTACATAGGCTTCAGAAAACTCTCTGGGAACAATTCTATTTTGCTAAAAGACCTCAATCTGCAAAATGTCCCTATGTAAAAATTAAGATTTAAACCGGGCCATGGTGGCACACACCTTTAATCCCAGCACTCGGAAGGCAGAGGCAGGTGGATCTCTGAGTTTGAGGCCAATCTGGCCTATAAGAGCTAGTTCCAGCACAGGCTCCAAAAGCTACAGAGAAACCCTGTCTCAAAAAAAAAAAAAACAAAACAAGAAAAGATTTCGGGTGGTAGTAGCACAGGCCTTCAATCCCAGCTCTTGGAAGTGGATTTCTGTGACTTTGAGGCCAGCCTGGTCTACAGAGAGAGTGCCAGGACAGCCAGGGCTACCCAGAGAAACTCTGTCTCAAATAAATAAATAAATAAAATCAACACCCCGAGAAAAAGAGAGAACCATTTTTTTTTAAAGGCCGGGTATGGTAACACATGCCTTTAATCTCCACACTCAGGAGGCAGGAGGATTGCTGTGAGATCTAGACCAGTTTTGGTCTCCACGGCAAGTTCCAGGTTAGCCAGAGCTATATAGCGAGACCCTGTGTTCTGGTTAGCTTTATGTTAACTTGAAACAAGCTAGAGTCATCTGAGATGAGGGAACCTTGATTGGAAAATACCTCTATAATACCATATCAGACTGTAGGCAGTATGTGGAGTGTTTTCTTAATTAGTGATTGATGCGGGAGGGGGAGGCCCATTGTGAGTGGTGTCACCTTGGACTAGGTCCTATTTTTTTTGTTTGTTTTTTAATATCTCTTTATTGATTTTAGTTTGAAGTCTATTTTGTTAGATATTAGGAAATAGGTCCTATTTTTTTTTTATTTTATTTTTTGGTCTTTTGAGATAGGGTTTCTCTGAGTAGCCCTGGTTGTCCTGGTTGCTCTGTAGACCAAACTGGCCTCGAGCTTAGAGACCCACTTGCCTCTGCCTCCCAAGTGCTGGTATTAAAGGCGTTGCACCACCACCACCTACCTGGCCCTGGGTTCTGTAGAAAAACAGGTTGAGCAGGCCTTGAGAAGCAAGTCAAGAAGCAGCATCCTCCACGGCCTCTGCACCAGCTCCTGCCTCCAGGTTCCTGCCCAGTCTGAGTTGCCTTAGCTTCACTAATGGACTGTGATTCGGGATATACAAGTCAAATAAACCCTTTCCTCCCCAAATTACTTTTGATCGTGGTGTTTCATCACAGCAATAATAATAACTAACTAAGACAACGTGTCTCAAAAGAAACAAAAAAGAAAATAAAAGAAAACGGAGAGAAAAGAAGAGTAAATAACAGATTTCTTTTTTTTTCTCAAATTTTATTTTTTTATTGGGGGGCAGATGGAGTTGGAAAGAATGATGTGAAAGTCACAAAGAATAAAATAAAAATAAAGTTTAAAATAAAAGAAAAAAGAACTCAGGTCATGACACACACCTCTAATTCCAGCACTCAGGAGGCTGGTAGATCTCTGAGTTCGAGGCCAGCCTGACCTACAGAGTGAGTTCCAGGACAGACAGGGCTACACAGAGAACCCCTGTCTCTAAACAACCCCTCCCCCCTCCCCTGCAAAGAAAGGAAAAAAGAAAAGAACAAACCTGGCATAGGGTTGTGGACCTTTAATCCCAGCACTTGGGAAGCAGAGGCAAGAGGATCTCTGTGAGTTTGAGGTCAGCCTGGCATATTAGTGAGTTCCAGCACAGCCAGAGCTATAGAGTCAGCCCTGTCTCAATAAAAGGAAGGGAGAGAAGGAGCTAACTATTGCGAAGTCTGAGACATAAGTGATGGGATTATGTAAATTAATATGTAAGCAACTATCCACAGTTCCTTCTAGCTTGTGGTCTTTAGAGAGAAACAAGAGAGGGAGGCTGTTTCAAAACTAGTGCTCATTCAGCAACCCAGACTGGCCTAGAATTCACTGTGTGCCCAGACTGGCCTTGAACTCACAGAAATCCTCCTGAATCAGCCTCCTTAGTGCTAGGATTAAAGCTTGTCCACTATGCCCAGCGATATCCTGTTGTCTTTAATATTAAGCCTTAATGATCTGGAAACTGTTATATTGCATAGTTTAATTATAATGTATGAAGTTGAGGACCTGGAAAGATGCATCTGAAGTGGTTAAAATAGTGGCTGTAGTGTTATATACACCTATAACTCCAGCACTTGGAGAGATGGAGACAGGAAACTGAGTTCAAAGTCATCCTCCGCTACTTACAGAGGATAAGGCCTGCCTGTGATGTGAGACACACACACACACACACACACACACACAGAGAGAGAGAGAGAGAGAGAGAGAGAGAGAGAGAGAGAGAGAGAGA